>CM067076.1:29092967-29165467 GCA_033980235.1 Diadema setosum
ATTTAATTTCTGTTTACAAATAACATCGGAATTTTCCTTAAGCTAAACCCCATAAATAAGCATCATTCTGTGAAAGCGTCTATTCAACACACCAATTTCTTAAAAAGTTACACGACATTAAAGGGAAAAGGTTCAATACGGTTATACAGAAATTTAAGGGTAATGTCGACGGCCGCACTTGCGTAACGCGTGTAATACTATAATAATCATTGAAAGTATGAGACCCTATCACTTCTTACATCCAAATTATTGATTAAATATCATTAAATCTTGTGGAATATGAAAACAAATTAAATTTTTTATTCGCTATCACCTTTGATCTACTCAGCTTCACTTTAAGTTTACGTCTTTTTTCATCAAAATATTAATCAAACTTCTCTTCAACTCTCATTCTTCTGATCATCTTCACACACATACTCACACCTCCAGTATCGCACACAGGCATTCATGCAGGGGAAATGAGCTCAGTCATGAATTTCGTGAATTTATTCAATACGCCATTAATGCATTCATGGAACATCAAAGTCGAATGCTTTATTTAGATGTCGAAATAAGAGTTACATGTATACCGCACAAGCGAAATATTTCTCACCATGCTCTAGCATGAAATCAATTTATTTTTTTAAGATAAGATCGCACATACGTGTTCTCATTCTTTGGTGGTTCGCCTGATGGTTTTTAAACATATTGCTCGTACGTTTATTATTGCCAAGAAACTAATAGATAGATTACAAATACCAAGGAATGGCATTGATAAAAACGAATTGTTGCAAGTCAAATCCAGTCGCTTTCAAATTCTGTGGGGTTTTTTTTATAAAAATGATTTCATGCACTTAACTTTATTACATGGGTTGATTTAAATGCAATACAACGTGAACTTGGTTGTTAAATCCGTTAGGAGTGACTAATAATCAATATTATACAAAAATGAGAGAGAGAAAAAAAAAATGTTATGGTTAAGTAGACCTTAATGCATGGATCTATAAAACATGAGGGAAATGTCTGAGGGAACATTAACTATGCATGTGTGTATGTATGTATGTGTGCATGTATTAACTATGTATATATAATATATCTATATCTATATATAAATATATATATATATATATATATATATATATATATATATATATATATATGTATATATATATCACGTTTATATTTATGCAGGTTTGTATACTTTTGTGTTGTGTGTGTTTGTGTTCAAGGATGTATGTGTATGACTAATGTGTTAAACATTATAGACATATTCAGAGTGTAAATGTTTAACCACAACGAATACAATATTTTCATGTTTTCCACAGAAATTAGTTGCTAAAATGATTTGAAGTGTATCTGCTATAGGCGCATCTGACATGCAATCCACTTTTAGAGCGCATGTAAGTTCCGCTGGAATAACATTTTAACTCATGCATGAATTAAATAAACCATCCAATGTTTTCAGATATCCATGCCCTACTCGTCCGCTGGTCCTTTTTAGATAGAGTAACTATAAATGTGCATTATCGATACCCAAAAGATTATTGACATTGCACGTTAAACACTTTCACTAGGTTGCCATTTTGTCGCGAGTCTCGATATGCTAATCACATGTATACTATCTACCACAAATCGATTCTTAGTCTACGAGTGACCGTCGTGATCTTATCATGGCTTATCACATCTTGAGGTCTATGGTGGTAATCGTGTTGATCGTAGAAGAATTATTGGACTGTTCGAAAAATTACTACGATCAACACAATGTCTTTGACTGACATCAAGATTTGATTATCTGATGATCAGCACGATTAGTCCCCGAGTAAGACCACGATTTCGGGCGAATCGAGAAAGTGGACCCAGCTTAGTGAATTCCACGAGAGTGGTAACGTACCATAATTATAATCAACACGACAGTTTCAATACCGTACATATCAATATTTACATATCTTCAAAGATTACTTCACCTATGTAATCTAGATTCTTTTGTATGCCTCCGCCAAGAAGTGGTGCCGGAGGCATTATGTTTTCGGGTTGTCCGTCCTTCCGTCCGTCCTTCTCTCCGTCCGTAATGAATTTTGCGGACAGCGTAACAAAAACAACAACAAAAAAAAAACAACCCCCCCCCTGAAATTTGGCATGTATGTGTATTGGGGGTGAAATTCTGCCTATCAACTTTTGGGTGCACATGCTCAAGGTCAAAAGTCAAAAGGTCGAGGTCAAATGCTTAAAATTTCACTATTTCCCTCATATCTCTGCAATGCCTATAGATATTTTCTTGAAACTTAGTGTATACAGGTATTACCCAATTAAAATTCACTTGTAAAAGTTTGGGGTGATAAGGTTAAGGTCAAATGTGAAAAGGTCAAGTGAAAATGTTAAAATTTTACTTTTTTCTCTGTATCTTGGATATTGTTCAAGGTATCTTCATGGAACATAGTATATATTATGCATGTACTGACTGGAAGTGATTATCTAGGGAATTTGGGGTTCATGGGGTCAAAGGTCAAGGGCAACACTTCAAAAATTTACTATTTCCCTCATATTTATGCAATGCCAGCAGGACTTTTTTTTTAAACTTGGTGTATGCATGTATAACCCAAAATAGAGATTCTCTGGCAATTTCTTTTTTTTTTTTTTTTTGCCAAAAAGGTCAAAGATCAAAGATGAAGAGAAAGTGCTGAACTTGCTTCTTCCTCCATGTCTCGGAAGTGGCTCATGGCATCTTGAAACTTAGTACATATTTATGCATGTTCTGCCTGACAGTGATTCTCTTATGAATTTTAGGGTCAAAGGCCAGATGAAAATGGTAACAATTTTCTACACAATACAAAAATTGCACTTTTTCTCCGTACCTTGAAAATTACTTAATGCATAAACTTATGAAAGGGCCAAAGTCAAGTTAAAATCCTAAAATCCCCAAATACATGCTCTCCTATTCATCCAATTAGACCTAGGTCAAGGAAGGTGACCATTTTGAATTTTGAATGGAAACAATGTCATTATCGTTTTCAAATTCCCAGTAACATGGCATTTAATCTTGTTGCTTTCGCGTGGCCTTTCTTTCTAAAATATACAAGAAGTAAATTTGTTATTGCTTTCAGCAATAACAAATTTGGGCCCGTTTATCTATATCATGACGAACCTCCAAAATAACGAACCTTTGGGAAAAAAATGAACCTTCGGAATAATAAACTGTAACCAATATTGTTATATTGTACAAGCTTACTACTTTCACTCTTTGAAAGGAAACACGCCAACAACCAACGACACAACAGGAATGGAAACAATGTCAATATCGTTTTCAAATTCCCAGTAACAGGGCATTTAATCTTGTTACTTTCGCGTGGCCTTTTTTTCTATAATATACAAGAAGTAAATTTGTTATTGCTTTCAGCAATAACTAATTTGGGCCCGTTTATCTATATCATGACGAACCTCCGGAATAACGAACCTTTGGGGAAAAAAAATGAACCTTCGGAATAATAAACTCTGACCAATATTGTTATATTGTACAAGCTTTAACGCCGACATCTATTAACCTACTATATTACTACTTTCACTCTTTGAAAGGAAACACGCCAACAACCAACGACACAACAGGAATGGAAACAATGTCAATATCGTTTTCAAATTCCCAGTAACAGGGCATTTAATCTTGTTACTTTCGCGTGGCCTTTCTTTCTATAATATACAAGAAGTAAATTTGTTATTGCTTTCAGCAATAACTAATTTGGGCCCGTTTATCTATATCATGACGAACCTCCGGAATAACGAACCTTTGGGGGAAAAAAAATGAACCTTCGGAATAATAAACTCTGACCAATATTGTTATATTGTACAAGCTTTAACGCCGACATCTATTAACCTACTACTACTTTCACTCTTTGAAAGGAAACACGCCAACAACCAACGACACAACAGGAATGTAAACAATGTCATTATTGTTTTCAAATTCCCAGTAACAGAGCATTAATCTTGTTACTTTCGCGTGGCCATTCTTTCTATAATATACAAGAAGTAAATTTGTTATTGCTTTCAGCCGGCAGCATAGCTTTCGATGGTTTGTGATATCATTAGAATTAAAACATTAAGCTCTCCATAGCTGACAATTGTAAAGTAGTAGCCCGCCAAAGTTGGATTACCTTTTTTTTGATACGCACTGTATAACCTGAAAAAAACAAAAACAGATTTATTGGGTTTTTATCAATTGTACATTACAGCCACTCATATAATGATGTATTGTTTGAGTTAGTCTTCGTACACCACTTAATTACCAACTGCTAATAATAGTCGTAATCTTCGTTGTAATATTAAACTAGAAATGTCGCTATGACGACTGGTATGCCTCCGCCATAATGCATGATTCTCCTAATAGGTCTATAGTACATGTGGACAATGTGTGATTACATTTTCGCAAAATTGGCAAAATATTATAATGGCATGTTTGTCACAAATGTGTTGAATGGTCACCTTCCTTGACCTAGGTTTAATTGGATGAATAGGAGAGCATGTATTTCACTTGATCTTTGACCTTTGACCTATCGTAGATTTTTTTTTTTTTTTTTGGGGGGGGGGGTGCACGGGGACCATTTCTGAAGAATTTATGATGTAACCCAGTATGGGCCGACATGAACTAAACAGATACTTCCCTTCATTTTGTAATGAAAAAATAAGATAGCCATGTTTCATTTTAAACTCTGAAAGGCCATTTAACAAGTTTTTTTTTTTTCCTTAGGGCTTTTAGCATAAGATTCTTCTTTTTTTTTTCACTTTAATCTTCCAATAAGAGGAAACTGTCACGTAAATGTTTTTTCTTTAACTTTTTAATATCAGATAAGTTGTGATTAATTTCACGTTCTTGGAGGGAATCCAAAAAGACAAGAAACTGCTCATATGGGAAGCTGAATGGACTGAGTTTGGTAACACAGAATAGAAAAAAACATTTTTATTTCATATAAGGAATAGAAAGTGTAATTTTTCTTTCTTTCTTCGCCGATTTCGATGAGATTTGATCAATAGATAGCAGTGATCTACAACAAACCCCACATACAGAACCTACGCAATTGCGCGCGGAGACATTATAACCCTTAGATATTGCTGTAAAACCTATTGAACCATATTCCCTTTAATGTCGTGTAACTTTTAAAGGAATTGATGTATTGGAAAGCCGTTTTCACATGATAATAGCTATGTTTGGGGGATAATTATAGGAAAATTCAAATGTTATTTGTAAATGCATATTAAATGTATGGAAAAGAACATTATAACCAAATTCCGGATCTTTTTAGAAAAATGCTAAAAAACATAATTCCTTCCTTAATATTTCATGACAACATCTATTTATCCCATCAAATGAGGTATCAGCTTGTAGGAAATTTAATTCTCTTCAAAATGATACCATTTTTATGGTAATTTGTTATTCCTAACTAAAGTTATTCAAAAATAATCCGTCTCCTAGCAACGGGCGGCGGCTATCTTAGAAATATGCAAATTAGACGCGCGCGCAACCTTTTTTTCCACTGGCGACAACCGGATTCGGAAAATACAGGTTCTGATGATCTTCGAACATATCGTAGAATTTTTTTTTTTTTTTTTTTTTTTTGGGGGGGGGGGGGTGCACGGGGACCCTTTCTGGCTGCTAGACTATAATTATCCGGGGGTAGTTATCGGGGGGGGGGGGGGGGGTAGTTATCCATGGGTAGTTATCGGGGGGTAGTTATCCGGGGAGTAGTTATCCAGGGGGTAGTTATCCAGGGGTAGTAATCAGGGGGAATTGTCCAGGGGTAGCTGTCCGGGGGTAGTTATCTGGTGGTAGTTATCCGGGGGTAGTTATCCAAGAGGTAGATATCTGCGGGGGTAGTTATCTGGGGGTAGTTATCCTAGGGGAAGTTATCCAAGGGTAGTCATCCTGGGGGCGATTTTTTTTTCCGTAACCCTAACGCGTCGAAATTGCCAATTGTGTCACTTGAGCAAAGACTATCAGTGTACTTGGCTGGTTTTGTACGCATGCGTTTGGACTTCGTACTGTACTGCTGTACAGTATGTACACAAGTGGTATGGTCGTCTGCTAACACAGAATCAGATTCGAATGTGAATGGCACGCCCTTCAAACATAACAACGGGTTTGTGTGAAGGTGTGTGTGTGTGTGTGTGTGTGCGTATGTGTGTGTGTGTGTGTGTGTGTGTGTGTGTGTGTATGTGTGTGTGTTTAAAAAAGAAGGTGATTCAGCAGCACAAGTGTGTGCGTAAGGCAGATATGGATTGGCTTGAAGTTACTAAGTAATCAGAAAGCCTTTTCTGAGATATTCATGCAGAATTCTATGTCAAGTAATACGCTACGCATGGTTATATACACTGTAGGCCTATATTGTACTGTGTGTAAGAAAAATACGATTTAGAAGCACAAGAGATAAGAATTCAGCTGCTTATTTTTGTTCAAATTAATTTCATTGTAAACATGGGCCTGATATCGATGAAATTCTAATGAAGAATATCATTTTTTTAAAGTTTTTTTTTTGTGTGTGTATCATTCTGTTCGCACTGCAAGTACACACTCAACAGTAACACGTTCCCATTAATCGAAGTTCCAGAGGAAAATGAGAAGTGAGGACACAAGTCGTACATGGTAAATTCAGGGAGGTGGGGTCTTCCACCTCCCTGGTAAATTGGAGCTTTATTCGAAGACGTTTCACATGAGCAAGCCATTTAGCAAGTACAGTATATCATTTTACAAAACTCGGCACTCGGTATATCGTGTACAACATAAGCAGGGAGGTGACTCACCTTGCTGGTATATTAGCAGGGAGGTGAGACTAAAATTCTCTCACCTCCCTGGTACACGGGAGGGTGCCTTTTTCAAGCTAAGTTACAAATCACTGGTCACTTTCACTGACAGCGATCACTTGTGTTCAGATTATTTATGGGCTGCCTTACGCGGCAGCCTCAAAAGTGGAGTGAGCGTCAGGTGGTGTCCATTGACAAGCCACGAATGATTTTTTTTTTTTTGGGGGGGGGGCGGGTAGGATAATAGTGCTGATTGATATAATGATGTATACATAGGCCGTGAGGTAAAAGAAATTTCATTTCAATTCAATTCAATTCGATTTTATTGTCCGTTTCTGGAAATTTGTTTTGTTAGCATGCATACAAGTTACATCGATAAAATACATACAATATACAGAGCACACATTTAACATGGATACATGGACATGATAAACACACAAGAGATATACAGCAATACAATGTCAATGTCATTGTGAGAAATATATAACATTAAAGAAATATTAATCTGTATAAATCAACGTTGTGTTGGGTGTGGTGTGCATTAACATACACAAGTGTGTAAATATGTATCAGATTTTTAATAACTATATAAAACTTTTAAACAATATTAATTTATACATATTTACGTCTAAATAAGTGATTGTATATATAAAAATCTCGAAGGTTATTTACTTGCGTGTGTGTGCGTGTATATGTGTATACGTGTGTGAACGTACAAAAATGTAAGTCTATGTTTTTTGACAAAACCGTATAAATTACATCCATACGATTGTTCTTTTGTTTTTGTTTTACAACAGCTGAGATAGTGTATGATATAGTAATTTGCTAGTCAACTGTTAGGATGGCGTTAACAGCTGTCTGTGAAGGGTTATTGTATAGGATCGCATATTATAACATAAAAAATCTACGGTTTAAAGATGTTAAAAGAAATGACAGTATTCAATGAAATATTGTGCCAACATCCATGTGACGTTTACATGAATGGTTAGTCCAGCATGGCACGACATAACTACGTGCATGTATAAGGTTGAGCCAACATTGGTTCGAAACCAGGTTGAGCCAACATTGGTTCGAAACCAAGATGTGCTCCACTAGGAATTAATCACCTACACAGTGTTCAAAAATTCATTCTGCCCCCCTCCCCCGCAGAAAAGTGGTGTTTTGATGTGCTCGTCACTTCATTTATGAAGAGTATTTTGATAATTTTCTCCTTCGTAGGCATTTGTAAAGATATAATTGAGAAATTTATTTGAAATGTATTTTCCATGATGTTTTGATGAAGTAATAGAACTGATGTCACAGAGGTTATTTGTAAAATATTTGGAGTGATTACTAAAGAGGATGAATTTAAAATGGAATACAAACATTTATTTTAAAGGTCCTGTTTACCGTTGAGAACAGTGATTTAAAAAATGTTCAAGATATCACTTTTGATGCATGTGTATGTCATTCCACATCCCACCATATAAAACGTTTTCAATAAAGCATGAAATATAAGGAGATATCACTATTTTTCTCACTAAACCATAACTGTAGACGGTTTAATCTGGAAACATTTTTATTATAACTATTGTACACATTTTGTATATCTAAAAATACATAACATCGATGATAATGGTTCAAATATTTACATTGGTTGTTTCTATCCCTAACGCACATTTAAGAACTACTTTGAAGCACCGATGCTGGGTTTTTGTTTCATATGCAAAAGGTAAATGATGCCTTTACGTTAGAATATGAAATTTTGCATACATGTACTTTCTTTTCTATTCTCTTGTATAGGAAGTCGCTGGAGACGTCATAGATTGCCTGATTTTCTTGATCGATTATAATTTGTTGAAAATTAGAATGATACCTTTCTTAAGAAAGTTTTCCTCAATCTTTAATCAACAGTATTTTCCTATTTGCCAAGGGTTTTTTTTTTTTTAAAGAAGTTATCTTTAGTTTGGACTTCCCCTTACTTTAGGTTTCAGACCTGTAAATTCATCTATTTCAACGTTTGACGTATCTCAGATCAGCAAAAGTTGTCGATTTCTACAGCCTGGATGCACTAGGATGCATGCAGAAAATGCACAGAAATTGGTTAGGAAAAACATATATCACTAATACTAAAGTAGTCACATGAGCGGTTGAATTGGCAGAAAGGGATGGAACAAACTTTATGAACATCCCAGCTAGCAGACGGAGGTCAAAAAGACGTCTCAATTTGGTCGCAACTACATGGTCAAAGTTGTCGCAAGTCTGAAAATGATCAGAAAATGACGTGATTTCAACGTCTCTTTGAAACGAATTTATCACGTCATGTTATGGACCTCCTGATGTGTTACGTCAGTTTTGCGACGTATTTATTACCTAATATTGGTGACATATTGATGACGTAAAATTTACGTCAATTCTGCGACGTAATTTTTACGTCATAAACACGTATTAATGACGCAATCTACGTTGGTTTGCAACGTATTCATAGCGTTATTTAAATGACGTCTTAATACCGTAATATATACTTTGTTTTACAACGCATTTATGACGTCATATGAGCGACGTATTAACGTGAAATTTTCTTAAGTTTTGCGACGTATTTATGACGTCATATTAGCGACGAACTAAAGACGTAAAATTCAAGTCAATTTTGTGACGTATTATTTACGTCGTATTCTACGACGCATAAGTGAAGTTAAATTACCGTTGCTTTGCAATGCATTTATCACGTCATATTAATGACGTATTATAACGTGAAATTTAGGCTACATTGTTTTGGGACGTATTTATGACGTTATATTAGCGACATGTGAACGTTATGTTCCCGTCAGTTTTGCGACGTCTTTGTGACGTCATATAATTAGGCCTACGAATTATAGAGTTTTATAGTTATATCAGTTTTTTTGCGACGTGTTTATCACGTCATATTAATGACGTATCATAACGTTAAATTTACGTTGATTTGCGACGTATTTATGACGTTATATTAACGACATGTGAACGTTATGTTCACGTCAGTTTTGTGACGTCTTTATGACGTCATATAATTAGGCCTACGAATTATAGTTTTGTAGAGTTATATCAGCTTGTTTTGCAACGTATTTATGACGTATTATAACGTGAAATTTAGGCTACATTGTTTTGGGACGTGTTTATGATGTTATATTAGCGAAATATGAACGTTATGTTCACGTCAGTTTTGCGACGTCTTAATGACGTCATTTTATTAGGCCTACGATAGTTTTATAGAGTTATATTGGTTTGCTTTGCAACGTATTTATCACGTCATATTAATGACGCATTATAACGTTAAATTTATGTTGTTTTGCGACTTATTTATAACGTTATATTAACGACATATGAACGTTATGTTCACGTCAGTTTTGCGACGTCTTCATGAGGTCATATAATTAGGCCTACGAATTATAGTTTTGTAGAGTTATATCAGTTTGCTTTGCAACGTATTTATCACGTCATATCAATGACGTATTATGACGTTAAATTTACGTTGTTTTGCGACGTATTTATGACGTTATATTAGCGACATATTAACGTTACGTTTACGTAAGTTTTTCGACGTCTTTATAACGTCATATAATTAGGCCTACTAATTATAGAGTTTTAAAGAGTTATATCAGTTTGCTTTGCGACATACTGTCGTCAGAATGACGACATTATCACGTCATTACTGTCTTCAGAAAGACGTCGAAACTATCAACAATAAGAGGAATTTTTGTTCAAATGGAAGATATAAAAATGACGTCATTATTTAGACTTCAGAAAGGCGCAATAATTGTCCTTTGTTTAACATAAATAAGCAAAGAAAGCAGACATCATTTAGACGTCTTAAACTGACGCCAGAAAGTCGTATTTCTGCTCAAATGGATGACGTCTAAAAGACGACATATTTGTGACGTCTTTCTGACGTCTGGGTTGTTATACAAAGACGTCATAAAGACGTGTAAATTACTAATTTAAAGACGAGACTGACGTCAAAAAAAAAATCTTTTAGACGAAAATAAACAAAGATACTGGACGCCATATTAACGTTTCAAACTGACGTCAACATGTCGTATTTTTGCTCAAAAGGAAGTTGTCCAAAAGACGTCATACAAGAGTCGTCTTAATGACATGTAAATCACAATTCTAAAGACAAGATGTACGTCAGAACGTCATGAGCACGTCGTTTACACGTCAATTCATGACTTTTTAACGTATATTGGAAAACCAACAAGGAATACATCTGAAAGACGCCTTTTCTTCAAGAACAAGGGAAATGGACGTGATTTTGACGTCATTTTGAAGTCGTGGCCAGTTGGTTTATCAGTATTTCAGTTTAAGATCTAATAAAGCGCTTGTGAGCACCTCAAGGTACAAATCATGATAAAAATCTAACCTACCCTATACTCCTGCAAATGTCCTAAGCCTTATATCTATGTCTACCACCTATTCATATATAGTTGCTAGCATTGTTGTATCAGAAAAACTTGTAATGCTTTATGACATGGTTACTAAAATAGGTCACAGCAGGCTCAATCTTGAAATATATAAATATGTGTTCATAAAACACGCTGAAGTTAGAATAACAAACATTTTTTTTAACAATAGAGTGCACAATTTCTGACACTTTTATGATTATAACCAGAATGTTTACTTTTTCAGACGTGAACAACGACCAGCTGTGACCTCGCTTTCATTTTCTTTCAGAATAACTCTTGATTACGATTTTTACGTTAGCATACACAAAACTTTGCAAGTAACGATATACTGCACACCTATACCACACCCACACAAACACATAAACACACAAACACACAACACACATTGCACGCACTCGCACATACACACAAAGACACACACACAAAGTGTATGGAAGGTGCAATCATTGCACTTTCAGGCGCCCGCCCTCGAGTTTTCGGTGCAAAGAAAACACACACACACACACACGCACACACACACACACATTGCAACATTGCTGATAGATTCCGTACTTTTGTCCAGGCTTGGTATGGAGCTATATAGGACACCATAATATGATGGCTAACATCGTTTAAACGTATATCAGTTTCCTATAAATGCATATTATAAAAACGCGTAAGTAGCGTCTGTGACTCTGAACAGATGCTTGATGTTCCAACTTAATGAAAAGACCTTAAATTTGGCTAATATCGGGTAGATTAATTTTCTTTTGGTTATCCTTCACCATTAGAATAAATGAAATTAATTTGTGATAAAATAACAACACATTATAAAACGATCGTTTCAAGTCGCTTCCACAAATGTGTATTACTCATATACTCATGAACCCACCTGGGAATCTGATACCAGTTAATGCCAGGTGATTGTTTCTATATCTAATGTATCGATCATGAAGTTTCATAAAAAGTTACGAGTTTCACATGAACTCGAGTTTTGGAGCGCGCTCGGTAACCAGCTAACACGTGTGAATGCGGCTAGTGTTCTTATAAACAAACAATCAAACAAATCAGTACGTAAATCAGTGTATTAATATTCAATCATTTATCTTCATCATCCATTGAATCGACTAAAAATAAGGGTGCTAGGCCATGTGGGCATTGAAGGGAGGGATAGAGTAGGAATATATTGATAGTCGCAATGCTTATTTAGACTGATGAAAATGATGAAGGTGAAAATATGCAAGAGATTTCGTGAAGTTGTTGATGGATTGGTGACATGAAAAAAAAAAGTATTGATAAGTGCAATATGGTGGAGGAAGATTGCTTGTGGTAATTTGTATACGATGGTAATACGAGTAGCAATCATGGTGATGATGATGATGATAAGATGATATCCAGTTGTGAAATGATAGTAATGATGTTTATGGTCGATCCCACAGAACTCTTTTCTGTGATCGATCCCTCAGTTTTACAATCTAATTGAAGCAATGATGGTAGTGATGATTGCTTGATATTAACGGAAACCAAAACCCAAATGAGCAATATGGATTGAGTGAACGCAGCAACATTAGTGAAAGTTTGAGGAAAATCCGACAATCGATGCAAAAATTATTCATTTTTATAGTTTTGGTGTTGTAATCACTGGATAAGGAGACTACTAGAGTCTATGACGTCATGTGTGGACAACAATGTAAAGAAAACATGAAGAGAATTCCACAAAGAAATCATTTTTCATGAAAATTACACATTCCATCAACTTAATTGATACTGACATAAGTTATGTTAAAGGCAGTAATCATTCCCCCTACTTTCTGAAAGCGGTTTTTATAGTATCCCCTTATCCAGTTGTACCAACATCAAAACGTTAAAAATGCATAACTTTTGCATCTTTTACAAAAAATTGTGCGATTTTCCTTTAACTGTCACTGATGTGTTTTACTAATTTTGCTGCTTTCACTCAATCCACATTTCTCTTTGGGTTTGGGTTTCCTTGACTGATGGTCGTTTTGGTAGAGGTAACGAGGCACTTGATGAGAACTATAGGTTTGGCAATGATAAAGTGAACATCAAAAAATATAGACCTATATATCTATATTGATAGATCAATTCAAACCGTACGTGATATTAGAATGAAAATGAGTAAATTGTTGCTGTTTACTTTATAAACGCTGTTTCAAAATGCCTTTATAAAGCTGATTGAATTAATATATTAATGTAGAGATTTTATCGATCGAAATCGATGATTACTCTCCCCCAGCTTCTCTTCCCTCCCCATCTTCATCTTGGATGTTAGTGCATGAGAATTTAATCATAATTATATCTTGATCTACATGAACCTGAACTAAAAAGGAGCCTATACTACGCCTTTCTGAATCATTTTTTTAAAGCACAATCATCGTGAGGTTGGAGAAGTATAAACCCAAATTAACCAAGGATCAGGTAGTGTATTCATGTTACCCAATTAGACCTAATACCCACTTCGAATCTGATTCTGCGTAGCTTAATAAACATGATCAATGTTAATAGCAATTGCTGCAGTTGTACGCCTATATAGGCCTATATAATACTTATATCATAATTCATTCCAAGATTAGATTTCCAATTTACTTTTGCAAGATATTGATGAAAACTTCGAGTTTGCATCTTAACAACAATTTGTACTCCATGACTGAATTTCTCTTTTCTAATGTTTTCATCGAGACACTCAGCGATTAGAAACATTGTAATAAGCGCTTTATAAATGATATTTATTATTATCATTAACAGCGCAATTAAGTCTTGCGAGACAAAGGAAAAGTGTCAGCAGACGGCGAACAAAACCACAGGAATATCAGTAGTGTAAGCAGACGGCAAAGCAGAACGCAATGCCGATGGCGAAGTGGAAACACGCACACACACACAACACACACACACACACACACACACACACACACACACACACAAAGCCGTTGTTATGACAGTTCACAAGGCGGCGTGCCATTCTCACATTCTAATCTGATTCTGTGGTTAGCAGACGACCATGGTACTGTATACAAGAAAGCAACACTTAGTATCGCAACCAACTACATGTAGTACACTGATAGTCTTTGCTCAAGTGCCACAATTGGCAATTTCGACGCGTTAGGGTTACGGAAAAAAAAATCGCATCCTGGGGGTGGTTATCCATGGGGTAGTTGTCCTAAGGGGGAATCGCCCAGAGGGGTGATTGCCCTAGGAGGATAGTTGTCCAGGAGGTAGTTGTCCTAGGGGGTAGTTGTCCTAGAGGGTAATTGCCCTGGAGGGTAATTGCCCTATGGGGTTAGTTGTCCGACAGGTAGTTGCCCTAGGGGGGAATTGTCCTGAGGGAAAATTATCCAAGTGGCAGTTATCCGGAGGGTAGTTTTCCAGGGGGTATGGTGTTCCTAGACCCCAAATGTCGAAAAACAACTTGTCACCTTGATTTCTGTCCTAAACAAATTCCAACCACTCGTTGACTTTTTGTCCGCAACAAGTCGACTTTTCTGTTCCACTAACTAACCAATTTGTCTTCTTTTCCAAAACAAGTCGACTTGTCGTGTTTTGACAACTCGGCATTTTGTCTTCTTGTCCAAAACAAGTCGACTTGTCGAGTTTCAACAACTCGTTTTCATGTCTTCTTGTCCAAAACAAGTCGACTTGCCGAGTTTCAACAACTTCTCATTTGACGTCTTGTCCCAAGCAAGTCGACATTCCGAGTTTCAATAACTCATTTTCATGTCTTTTTGTCCAAAATGAGTCGACTTGCTGAGTTTCAACAACTCGTTATCAGGAATTTGTTTCCCAAACAAGTCGATTTGCCGAGTTTCAATAACTTGTCATCTTGACTTCTTGTCCCAAGCAAGTCAATTTGTCGAGTTTCAACAACTCGTTATCATATCTTCTTGGCACAAGCAAGTCGACTTGCCGAGTTTCAAAAACTTGTCATCTTGACTTCTTGTCCCAAGCAAGTCGACTTGCCGAGTTTCAACAACTTGTCATCTTGACTTCTTGTCAAAAACGAGTCGACTTGCCGAGTTTCAACAACTTGTCATCTCGACTTCTTGTGCAAAGCAAGTCGAATTTCCGAGTTTCAACAACTCGTTATCATGTCTTCTTGTCCCAAACGAGTCGACTTGCCGAGTTTCAATAACTTGTCATCTTGACTTCTTGTCCCAAGCAAGTCGACTTGCCGATTTTCAACAACTTGTCATCTTGACTTCTTGTCCCTAACGAGTCGACTTGCCGAGTTTCAACAACTTGTCATCTTGACTTCTTGTCCCAAGCAAGTCGACTTGCCGAGTTTCAACAACTTGTCATCTTGACTTCTTGTCCCAAGCGAGTCGACTTGCCGACTTTCAACAACTCGTTATCATGTCTTCTTGTTCCAAACGAGTCGACTTGCCGAGTTTCAACAACTTATCATCTTGACTTCTTGTCCCAAACGAGTCGACTTGCCGAGTTTCAACAACTTGTCATCTTGACTTCTTGTCCAAAGCAAGTCAATTTGTCGAGTTTCAACAACTCGTTATCATATCTTCTTGGCACAAGCAAGTCGACTTGCCGAGTTTCAAAAACTTGTCATCTTGACTTCTTTTCCCAAGCGGGTCGACTTGCCGAGTTTCAACAACTCGTTATCATGTCTTCTTGTTCCAAACGAGTCGACTTGCCGAGTTTCAACAACTTGTCATCTTGACTTCTTGTCCCAAACGAGTCGACTTGCCGATTTTCAACAACTTGTCATCTTGACTTATTGTCCCAAGCAAGTCGACTTGCCGAGTTTCAACAACTTGTTATCTTGACTTCTTGTCCCAAGCAAGTCGACTTTCCGAGTTTCAACAACTCGTTATCATGTCTTCTTGTTCCAAACGAGTCGACTTGCCGAGTTTCAACAACTTGTCATCTTGACTTCTTGTCCCAAACGAGTCGACTTGTCGAGTTTCAACAACTTGTCATCTTGACTTCTTGTCCAAAGCAAGTCGACTTTCCGAGTTTCAACAACTCGTTATCATGTCTTCTTGTCCCAAACAAGTCGACTTGCCGAGTTTCAATAACTTGTCATCTTGACTTCTTGTCCCAAGCAAGTCGACTTGCCGAGTTTCAACAACTTGTCATCTTGACTTCTTGTCCCAAACGAGTCGACTTGCCGAGTTTCAACAACTTGTCATCTTGTCTTCTTGATCCAAGCAAGTCGACTTGCCGAGTTGCAATAACTCGGCTTCTCAGTATTTAACCTGTCTTCTCGTCTTCTTATCTCGTCATCTGGTTGGCACTTTTAAGCTTCCGTACCAAACAAGTCGATTTGCCGAGTTTCAATAACTTGTCATCTTGACTTCTTGTCCCAAGCAAGTCAATTTGTCGAGCTTCAACAACTCGTTATCATATCTTCTTGGCACAAGCAAGTCGACTTGCCGAGTTTCAAAAACTTGTCATCTTGACTTCTTGTCCCAAGCAAGTCGACTTGCCGAGTTTCAACAACTTGTCATCTTGACTTCTTGTCCCAAACGAGTCGACTTGCCGAGTTTCAACAACTTGTCATCTCGACTTCTTGTGCAAAGCAAGTCGAATTTCCGAGTTTCAACAACTCGTTATCATGTCTTCTTGTCCCAAACGAGTCGACTTGCCGAGTTTCAATAACTTGTCATCTTGACTTCTTGTCCCAAGCAAGTCGACTTGCCGATTTTCAACAACTTGTCATCTTGACTTCTTGTCAAAAGCAAGTCGACTTTCCGAGTTTCAACAACTCGTTATCATGTCTTCTTGTTCCAAACGAGTCGACTTGCCGAGTTTCAACAACTTGTCATCTTGACTTCTTGTCCCAAACGAGTCGACTTGCCGAGTTTCAACAACTTGTCATCTTGACTTCTTGTCCCAAACGAGTCGACTTGCCGAGTTTCAACAACTTGTCATCTCGACTTCTTGTGCAAAGCAAGTCGAATTTCCGAGTTTCAACAACTCGTTATCATGTCTTCTTGTCCCAAACGAGTCGACTTGCCGAGTTTCAATAACTTGTCATCTTGACTTCTTGTCCCAAGCAAGTCGACTTGCCGATTTTCAACAACTTGTCATCTTGACTTCTTGTCCCTAACGAGTCGACTTGCCGAGTTTCAACAACTTGTCATCTTGACTTCTTGTCCCAAGCAAGTCGACTTGCCGAGTTTCAACAACTTGTCATCTTGACTTCTTGTCCCAAGCGAGTCGACTTGCCGAGTTTCAACAACTCGTTATCATGTCTTCTTGTTCCAAACGAGTCGACTTGCCGAGTTTCAACAACTTGTCATCTTGACTTCTTGTCCCAAACGAGTCGACTTGCCGAGTTTCAACAACTTGTCATCTTGACTTCTTGTCCAAAGCAAGTCGACTTTCCGAGTTTCAACAACTCGTTATCATGTCTTCTTGTCCCAAACAAGTCGACTTGAAGAGTTTCAATAACTTGTCATCTTGACTTCTTGTCCCAAGCAAGTCGACTTGCCGAGTTTCAACAACTTGTTATCTTGACTTCTTGTCCCAAGCAAGTCGACTTTCCGAGTTTTAACAACTTGTTATCTTGACTTCTTGTCCCAAGCAAGTCGACTTTCCGAGTTTCAACAACTCGTTATCATGTCTTCTTGTTCCAAACGAGTCGACTTGCCGAGTTTCAACAACTTGTCATCTTGACTTCTTGTCCCAAACGAGTCGACTTGCCGAGTTTCAACAACTTGTCATCTTGACTTCTTGTCCAAAGCAAGTCGACTTTCTGAGTTTCAACAACTCGTTATCATGTCTTCTTGTCCCAAACAAGTCGACTTGCCGAGTTTCAATAACTTGTCATCTTGACTTCTTGTCCCAAGCAAGTCGACTTGCCGAGTTTCAACAACTTGTCATCTTGACTTCTTGTTCCAAACGAGTCGACTTGCCGAGTTTCAACAACTTGTCATCTTGTCTTCTTGATCCAAGCAAGTCGACTTGCCGAGTTGCAATAACTCGGCTTCTCGGTATTTAACCTGTCTTCTCGTCTTCTTATCTCGTCATCTGGTTGGCACTTTTAAACTTCCGTACCAAACAAGTCGATTTGCCGAGTTTCAATAACTTGTCATCTTGACTTCTTATCCCAAGCAAGTCGCCTTGCCGAGTTTCAACAACATGTCATCTTGACTTCTTGTCCCAAACGAGTCGACTTGCCGAGTTTCAACAACTTATCATCTCGACTTCTTGTGCAAAGCAAGTCGAATTTCCGAGTTTCAACAACTCGTTATCATGTCTTCTTGTCCCAAACGAGTCGACTTGCCGAGTTTCAATAACTTGTCATCTTGACTTCTTGTCCCAAGCAAGTCGACTTGCCGATTTTCAACAACTTGTCATCTTGACTTCTTGTCCCTAACGAGTCGACTTGCCGAGTTTCAACAACTTGTCATATTGACTTCTTGTCCCAAGCAAGTCGACTTGCCGAGTTTCAACAACTTGTCATCTTGACTTCTTGTCCCAAGCGAGTCGACTTGCCGAGTTTCAACAACTCGTTATCATTACTTCCTGTTCCAAACGAGTCGACTTGCCGAGTTTCAACAACTTGTCATCTTGACTTCTTGTCCCAAACGAGTCGACTTGCCGAGTTTCAACAACTTGTCATCTTGACTTCTTGTCCAAAGCAAGTCAATTTGTCGAGTTTCAACAACTCGTTATCATATCTTCTTGGCACAAGCAAGTCGACTTGCCGAGTTTCAAAAACTTGTCATCTTGACTTCTTGTCCCAAGCAAGTCGACTTGCCGAGTTTCAACAACTTGTCATCTTGACTTCTTGTCCCAAACGAGTCGACTTGCCGAGTTTCAACAACTTGTCATCTCGACTTCTTGTGCAAAGCAAGTCGAATTTCCGAGTTTCAACAACTCGTTATCATGTCTTCTTGTCCCAAACGAGTCGACTTGCCGAGTTTCAATAACTTGTCATCTTGACTTCTTGTCCCAAGCAAGTCGACTTGCCGATTTTCAACAACTTGTCATCTTGACTTCTTGTCCCTAACGAGTCGAATTGCCGAGTTTCAACAACTTGTCATCTTGACTTCTTGTCCCAAGCAAGTCGACTTGCCGAGTTTCAACAACTTGTCATCTTGACTTCTTGTCCCAAGCGAGTCGACTTGCCGAGTTTCAACAACTCGTTATCATGTCTTCTTGTTCCAAACGAGTCGACTTGCCGAGTTTCAACAACTTGTCATCTTGACTTCTTGTCCCAAACGAGTCGACTTGCCGAGTTTCAACAACTTGTCATCTTGACTTCTTGTCCAAAGCAAGTCGACTTTCCGAGTTTCAACAACTCGTTATCATGTCTTCTTGTCCCAAACAAGTCGACTTGAAGAGTTTCAATAACTTGTCATCTTGACTTCTTGTCCCAAGCAAGTCGACTTGCCTATTTTCAACAACTTGTCATCTTGACTTCTTGTCCCAAGCAAGTCGACTTGCCGAGTTTCAACAACTTGTTATCTTGACTTCTTGTCCCAAGCAAGTCGACTTTCCGAGTTTCAACAACTTGTTATCTTGACTTCTTGTCCCAAGCAAGTCGACTTTCCGAGTTTCAACAACTCGTTATCATGTCTTCTTGTTCCAAACGAGTCGACTTGCCGAGTTTCAACAACTTGTCATCTTGACTTCTTGTCCCAAACGAGTCGACTTGCCGAGTTTCAACAACTTGTCATCTTGACTTCTTGTCCAAAGCAAGTCGACTTTCTGAGTTTCAACAACTCGTTATCATGTCTTCTTGTCCCAAACAAGTCGACTTGCCGAGTTTCAATAACTTGTCATCTTGACTTCTTGTCCCAAGCAAGTCGACTTGCCGAGTTTCAACAACTTGTCATCTTGACTTCTTGTTCCAAACGAGTCGACTTGCCGAGTTTCAACAACTTGTCATCTTGTCTTCTTGATCCAAGCAAGTCGACTTGCCGAGTTGCAATAACTCGGCTTCTCGGTATTTAACCTGTCTTCTCGTCTTCTTATCTCGTCATCTGGTTGGCACTTTTAAACTTCCGTACCAAACAAGTCGATTTGCCGAGTTTCAATAACTTGTCATCTTGACTTCTTGTCCCAAGCAAGTCAATTTGTCGAGTTTCAACAACTCGTTATCATATCTTCTTGGCACAAGCAAGTCGACTTGCCGAGTTTCAAAAGCTTGTCATCTTGACTTCTTGTCCCAAGCAAGTCGACTTGCCGAGTTTCAACAACTTGTCATCTTGACTTCTTGTCCCAAACGAGTCGACTTGCCGAGTTTCAACAACTTGTCATCTCGACTTCTTGTGCAAAGCAAGTCTAATTTCCGAGTTTCAACGACTCGTTATCATGTCTTCTTGTCCCAAACGAGTCGACTTGCCGAGTTTCAATAACTTGTCATCTTGACTTCTTGTCCCAAGCAAGTCGACTTGCCGATTTTCAACAACTTGTCATCTTGACTTCTTGTCAAAAGCAAGTCGACTTTACGAGTTTCAACAACTCGTTATCATGTCTTTTTGTTCCAAACGAGTCGACTTGCCGAGTTTCAACAACTTGTCATCTTGACTTCTTGTCCCAAACGAGTCGACTTGCCGAGTTTCAACAACTTGTCATCTTGACTTCTTGTCCAAAGCAAGTCGACTTTCCGAGTTTCAACAACTCGTTATCATGTCGTCTCGTCCCAAACAAGTCGACTTGAAGAGTTTCAATAACTTGTCATCTTGACTTCTTGTCCCAAGCAATTCGACTTGCCGATTTTCAACAACTTGTCATCTTGACTTCTTGTCCCAAGCAAGTCGACTTGCCGAGTTTCAACAACTTGTTATCTTGACTTCTTTTCCCAAGCAAGTCGAATTTCCGAGTTTCAACAACTCGTTATCATGTCTTCTTGTCCCAAACGAGTCGACTTGCCGAGTTTCAATAACTTGTCATCTTGACTTCTTGTCCCAAGCAAGTCGACTTGCCGATTTTCAACAACTTGTCATCTTGACTTCTTGTCAAAAGCAAGTCGACTTTCCGAGTTTCAACAACTCGTTATCATGTCTTCTTGTTCCAAACGAGTCGACTTGCCGAGTTTCAACAACTTGTCATCTTGACTTCTTGTCCCAAACGAGTCGACTTGCCGAGTTTCAACAACTTGTCATCTTGACTTCTTGTCCCAAACGAGTCGACTTGCCGAGTTTCAACAACTTGTCATCTCGACTTCTTGTGCAAAGCAAGTCGAATTTCCGAGTTTCAACAACTCGTTATCATGTCTTCTTGTCCCAAACGAGTCGACTTGCCGAGTTTCAATAACTTGTCATCTTGACTTCTTGTCCCAAGCAAGTCGACTTGCCGATTTTCAACAACTTGTCATCTTGACTTCTTGTCCCTAACGAGTCGACTTGCCGAGTTTCAACAACTTGTCATCTTGACTTCTTGTCCCAAGCAAGTCGACTTGCCGAGTTTCAACAACTTGTCATCTTGACTTCTTGTCCCAAGCGAGTCGACTTGCCGAGTTTCAACAACTCGTTATCATGTCTTCTTGTTCCAAACGAGTCGACTTGCCGAGTTTCAACAACTTGTCATCTTGACTTCTTGTCCCAAACGAGTCGACTTGCCGAGTTTCAACAACTTGTCATCTTGACTTCTTGTCCAAAGCAAGTCGACTTTCCGAGTTTCAACAACTCGTTATCATGTCTTCTTGTCCCAAACAAGTCGACTTGAAGAGTTTCAATAACTTGTCATCTTGACTTCTTGTCCCAAGCAAGTCGACTTGCCGAGTTTCAACAACTTGTTATCTTGACTTCTTGTCCCAAGCAAGTCGACTTTCCGAGTTTTAACAACTTGTTATCTTGACTTCTTGTCCCAAGCAAGTCGACTTTCCGAGTTTCAACAACTCGTTATCATGTCTTCTTGTTCCAAACGAGTCGACTTGCCGAGTTTCAACAACTTGTCATCTTGACTTCTTGTCCCAAACGAGTCGACTTGCCGAGTTTCAACAACTTGTCATCTTGACTTCTTGTCCAAAGCAAGTCGACTTTCTGAGTTTCAACAACTCGTTATCATGTCTTCTTGTCCCAAACAAGTCGACTTGCCGAGTTTCAATAACTTGTCATCTTGACTTCTTGTCCCAAGCAAGTCGACTTGCCGAGTTTCAACAACTTGTCATCTTGACTTCTTGTTCCAAACGAGTCGACTTGCCGAGTTTCAACAACTTGTCATCTTGTCTTCTTGATCCAAGCAAGTCGACTTGCCGAGTTGCAATAACTCGGCTTCTCGGTATTTAACCTGTCTTCTCGTCTTCTTATCTCGTCATCTGGTTGGCACTTTTAAACTTCCGTACCAAACAAGTCGATTTGCCGAGTTTCAATAACTTGTCATCTTGACTTCTTATCCCAAGCAAGTCGCCTTGCCGAGTTTCAACAACATGTCATCTTGACTTCTTGTCCCAAACGAGTCGACTTGCCGAGTTTCAACAACTTATCATCTCGACTTCTTGTGCAAAGCAAGTCGAATTTCCGAGTTTCAACAACTCGTTATCATGTCTTCTTGTCCCAAACGAGTCGACTTGCCGAGTTTCAATAACTTGTCATCTTGACTTCTTGTCCCAAGCAAGTCGACTTGCCGATTTTCAACAACTTGTCATCTTGACTTCTTGTCCCTAACGAGTCGACTTGCCGAGTTTCAACAACTTGTCATATTGACTTCTTGTCCCAAGCAAGTCGACTTGCCGAGTTTCAACAACTTGTCATCTTGACTTCTTGTCCCAAGCGAGTCGACTTGCCGAGTTTCAACAACTCGTTATCATTACTTCCTGTTCCAAACGAGTCGACTTGCCGAGTTTCAACAACTTGTCATCTTGACTTCTTGTCCCAAACGAGTCGACTTGCCGAGTTTCAACAACTTGTCATCTTGACTTCTTGTCCAAAGCAAGTCAATTTGTCGAGTTTCAACAACTCGTTATCATATCTTCTTGGCACAAGCAAGTCGACTTGCCGAGTTTCAAAAACTTGTCATCTTGACTTCTTGTCCCAAGCAAGTCGACTTGCCGAGTTTCAACAACTTGTCATCTTGACTTCTTGTCCCAAACGAGTCGACTTGCCGAGTTTCAACAACTTGTCATCTCGACTTCTTGTGCAAAGCAAGTCGAATTTCCGAGTTTCAACAACTCGTTATCATGTCTTCTTGTCCCAAACGAGTCGACTTGCCGAGTTTCAATAACTTGTCATCTTGACTTCTTGTCCCAAGCAAGTCGACTTGCCGATTTTCAACAACTTGTCATCTTGACTTCTTGTCCCTAACGAGTCGAATTGCCGAGTTTCAACAACTTGTCATCTTGACTTCTTGTCCCAAGCAAGTCGACTTGCCGAGTTTCAACAACTTGTCATCTTGACTTCTTGTCCCAAGCGAGTCGACTTGCCGAGTTTCAACAACTCGTTATCATGTCTTCTTGTTCCAAACGAGTCGACTTGCCGAGTTTCAACAACTTGTCATCTTGACTTCTTGTCCCAAACGAGTCGACTTGCCGAGTTTCAACAACTTGTCATCTTGACTTCTTGTCCAAAGCAAGTCGACTTTCCGAGTTTCA
Organism: Diadema setosum; assembly: GCA_033980235.1. Lineage (NCBI taxonomy): Eukaryota > Metazoa > Echinodermata > Echinoidea > Diadematoida > Diadematidae > Diadema > Diadema setosum. The sequence goes on from CM067076.1 coordinate 29,116,644, forward strand.
ACAACTCGTTATCATGTCTTCTTGTCCCAAACAAGTCGACTTGAAGAGTTTCAATAACTTGTCATCTTGACTTCTTGTCCCAAGCAAGTCGACTTGCCTATTTTCAACAACTTGTCATCTTGACTTCTTGTCCCAAGCAAGTCGACTTGCCGAGTTTCAACAACTTGTTATCTTGACTTCTTGTCCCAAGCAAGTCGACTTTCCGAGTTTCAACAACTTGTTATCTTGACTTCTTGTCCCAAGCAAGTCGACTTTCCGAGTTTCAACAACTCGTTATCATGTCTTCTTGTTCCAAACGAGTCGACTTGCCGAGTTTCAACAACTTGTCATCTTGACTTCTTGTCCCAAACGAGTCGACTTGCCGAGTTTCAACAACTTGTCATCTTGACTTCTTGTCCAAAGCAAGTCGACTTTCTGAGTTTCAACAACTCGTTATCATGTCTTCTTGTCCCAAACAAGTCGACTTGCCGAGTTTCAATAACTTGTCATCTTGACTTCTTGTCCCAAGCAAGTCGACTTGCCGAGTTTCAACAACTTGTCATCTTGACTTCTTGTTCCAAACGAGTCGACTTGCCGAGTTTCAACAACTTGTCATCTTGTCTTCTTGATCCAAGCAAGTCGACTTGCCGAGTTGCAATAACTCGGCTTCTCGGTATTTAACCTGTCTTCTCGTCTTCTTATCTCGTCATCTGGTTGGCACTTTTAAACTTCCGTACCAAACAAGTCGATTTGCCGAGTTTCAATAACTTGTCATCTTGACTTCTTGTCCCAAGCAAGTCAATTTGTCGAGTTTCAACAACACGTTATCATATCTTCTTGGCACAAGCAAGTCGACTTGCCGAGTTTCAAAAGCTTGTCATCTTGACTTCTTGTCCCAAGCAAGTCGACTTGCCGAGTTTCAACAACTTGTCATCTTGACTTCTTGTCCCAAACGAGTCGACTTGCCGAGTTTCAACAACTTGTCATCTCGACTTCTTGTGCAAAGCAAGTCTAATTTCCGAGTTTCAACGACTCGTTATCATGTCTTCTTGTCCCAAACGAGTCGACTTGCCGAGTTTCAATAACTTGTCATCTTGACTTCTTGTCCCAAGCAAGTCGACTTGCCGATTTTCAACAACTTGTCATCTTGACTTCTTGTCAAAAGCAAGTCGACTTTACGAGTTTCAACAACTCGTTATCATGTCTTTTTGTTCCAAACGAGTCGACTTGCCGAGTTTCAACAACTTGTCATCTTGACTTCTTGTCCCAAACGAGTCGACTTGCCGAGTTTCAACAACTTGTCATCTTGACTTCTTGTCCAAAGCAAGTCGACTTTCCGAGTTTCAACAACTCGTTATCATGTCGTCTCGTCCCAAACAAGTCGACTTGAAGAGTTTCAATAACTTGTCATCTTGACTTCTTGTCCCAAGCAATTCGACTTGCCGATTTTCAACAACTTGTCATCTTGACTTCTTGTCCCAAGCAAGTCGACTTGCCGAGTTTCAACAACTTGTTATCTTGACTTCTTTTCCCAAGCAAGTCGACTTTCCGAGTTTCAACAACTCGTTATCATGTCTTCTTGTCCCAAACAAGTCGACTTGCCGAGTTTCATTAACTTGTCATCTTGACTTCTTGTCCCAAGCAAGTCGACTTGCCGATTTTCAACAACTTGTCATCTTGACTTCTTGTCCCAAGCAAGTCGACTTGCCGAGTTTCAACAACTTGTTATCTTGACTTCTTGTCCCAAGCAAGTCGACTTTCCGAGTTTCAACAACTCGTTATCATGTCTTCTTGTTCCAAACGAGTGGACTTGCCGAGTTTCAACAACTTGTCATCTTGACTTCTTGTCCCAAACGAGTCGACTTGCCGAGTTTCAACAACTTGTCATCTTGACTTCTTGTCCAAAGCAAGTCGACTTTCCGAGTTTCAACAACTCGTTATCATGTCTTCTTGTCCCAAACATGTCGACTTGCCGAGTTTCAATAACTTGTCATCTTGACTTCTTGTCCCAAGCAGGTCGATTTGCCGAGTTTCAACAACTTGTCATCTTGACTTCTTGTCCCAAACGAGTCGACTTGCCGAGTTTCAACAACTTGTCATCTTGTCTTCTTGATCCAAGCAAGTCGACTTGCCGAGTTGCAATAACTCGGCTTCTCGGTATTTAACCTGTCTTCTCGTCTTCTTATCTCGTCATCTGGTTGGCACTTTTAAGCTTCCGTAGAGATGTTAAGATAAATCGGAATTGTTTGATGAGCTATAGTTGATCTTGAAGGTAATGGACATTGCATGAATGTAGAGTAAAACCAAAATGAACAGAAAGTTGCGAGTCCATTAAAACTGCGCGTTGATTAAGGTTACGTGTCGTAGGTAACAATAGGGGGCAGCATAAAGACTGGTAAAAATGTTTAATGTCATATAACTTTGTGTTTTTGACATCTTAATCCCTGTAATATTATCGGTGTCATTTTCACTTCCTTCATTTTGTACTTCTGAAATCTCTGCGTCTGGCACATTTAGATCTGACATCTGTACGAAAGATTAACTGGCTCCATGCTTTGTATTTTGTTCGTTGGATGTTAATTCCGTCTATGACGTCACACAAACTACCTTCTCCAGGGCTCTTGTGGGGGATTTATCCTTTATTTCCCGTCTAAATCATTCCAAGATCGACGAATGAAAAAAAGCTGAACAAACAAATAAACACACGCACCTGAAAGTAGACCAAATGAAAGTATCCGGTAACGTTGGACCCAGAAAAAGAATCTTTAAAAAACCGTGGTGACAGTTACTGCTGTGATGGGTATACAAAAATCACGTCAAATACAAATCGCTGGTTTCGGTGACAACTTTTCACGTTAAATGTACTGTTTACCAATAGTAGAGCAGATAAGCCCTCAAAATCACGTGAATTGTGCAAAATTTGACTAAAGCATGAAACTTTCACCAGTGTTAGTGCATACCATAAGATTTATTTTAAGATCGGGAGGTAAGTCTGATTTGACCTCTGATGACCTCAAGAGGTCAATGTACTTTAGATATCAGAAAATCGATGTTTTTAGACATTTGCAAATGATATATGTGGTTATGTTGCACTAAACATGCATTTATACCACGGAGAAATCATTTCCAGATTCAACAGAGCACTGACAGGTTTTTACCTTTGACCTCTGATGACCTCCAGAGGTCAATGAACTTTAAATATCAAAATATCGATGTTTTTGGACATTTGTGAATGATATATGTGGTTATGATTCACTAAACATGCATCTATACTTCAGGGAAACCATTTTCTGATTCCACAGAGCATTGACAGGTTTTAACCTTTGACCTCTGATGACCTTTGGAGGTCAATGACCTCAAAATATTATATTGATCTGTGATGTCATTGGTTAATGGTAACCATTGTTAAGATGTACAAAACAAGCATATCTGTCTTACAATGAAATTGTCTTCATATTCTAAAGAGCAGACAGGTTTCTACCTTTGACCTCTGATGACCTTGAGAGGTCAATGACCTCAGAATATCAGAATATTGAAGTATGACATCATTGGTGAAAGGTCAAACATGGTAAGGATGTACAAAACAAGGATATCTGTGTACAATGACATCGTCTTCATATTCCAAGGCACACAGACGAGTTTCTGCCTTTGACCTCTGATGATCTCGAGAGGTCAATGACCTCAAAGTATCAGAATAGTTTGGCATCATCAATGGTAAACATGATGATGTTTTAGAGAGCACTCGTAGGCCCTGTTTATTAACGAGCCATTACCGTTCACCTATGAAAATCACACAAGGTCAAATACCTCGAATGAAATGTGAGGATGTTAATATTGATATTGCGATAGTTAATGGTTAATAATTGTTTATAATGTAGGGCTTACAAATCATGCATTTCTGTTACCAAAAAAGTGGCTACTCATTCCGCAGAAATTTTCAGGTAATTATCTAAGTCGGGTATGTGCACAGAGCAAGGGGTGTCGATCTGTTTTCACGTGGGGGGGGGAACTTGGAAAATATGTAAAAGCATAAGTTCATGGTGCAAAGGAATGAAGCGGAGGGGGAGGGGGAAGATGTGGGTGGGGGATTGGATTTTTGCAGGTTTAGACCTGAAGTCAGTGATTCAGTGTAGTTCTTGTTTAATGTGTGCGTCATTACTTATACGGAAGTTGATGGGGTGTGGGCGCATCTCACCTACCCTCCTCCCAAAGACGAAGTTTGTTTGGGTTTTTTTTTTAATGAATCTGATGCATACGTTTTGGGGAATATTTGGAAAATTATGGATCACCAAGGTGTACCAAGTCTATATGGATGGGAACCCAGCAAGCGCAGCGTTGGCGAGGGTAGGGTATTCCACTCCCATTCGACAGAGCTCTTGTATTTTGAGAAATGAGATTCAACGACCTGGCACACAGGCACTTTTGAAGGAATACCTCGAAATTTGAATCAAAAAGGTGTAGTAAGTCAGCCATCTATAGAGGAAGACCAATCCACAGAAGGATGTGGGTGGAGGTATCCCCCTCCCACATTATGGAGCTTTTGCATTCTTTTGTTTGCAATTCAATGATCTCGTGCCACTCTTGGTTGAACTACCATTTTGAAAAAAAAAGTCAATATCCAAATGTGTAGCCATAATCAATGCATGGAGGAGAGGTTGAGGAGAGGAGAGGAGAGGAGGATATGAAAGGGGCTGTCCCCAAATCCTTCCCATGCGAGGGAGCCTTTGCAGTAAGAATAGAAATGTAAAAAAAAAAAAAATCTAGTATACACATTTATGATGGAATATTTGGGAAATTATCAGTAAAAGGAGTGTACCAAATCTAAGGGTAGAAACCGAGGAGGGATTGTTAATTGAAAGATACACTACCCCCTCCAACAAGAGGGTTTTTCTTTAATATGTCGGAACTGAAATTAAAGATCTAGTACATACTTTGTGATGATATAGAACAAAAATGGGACAAAAGCACTGAGCGTATATGGAAGGGGACATAACGAAAGATAGTGTGGGGGAGGGGGTATGCAAAGGAGATTCTGCCTTTTAATCTGGTGCATACTATAGCTAAAATGTTCAGTGACAATTTATTTTCTGTCAAAAAAGTGAAGAAAAAAAAATCTCAATCTCAGGAAATACTTGGAGGCAAAGTTTTATGTCCCCACCATTCCCCCTCCCATATTTTCTCGGGAGGCGGGGCAAATGCCTCTTGCCCTCCAAAATGAACAATCGTGCATATATAGGAAAGCCTTTTCATCTTTGGAATTTAAATAAAAATATCTCTTAAAAACATTTTTCATAGAATAAGGGAAATTATCATTCCCCAAAGTATGTTATATCTGTGGAAGGAACCAAGCAGGGGGAAGGAGTCTATCGAAAGGAGATATCCCCTCTCACAGAAGGGAGATTTTGCATTTCAGAATTAAATTTTAACAATCCGATGCACACTTAAAGTGAAAAACTTGGGCAGTTTTCTGTCTAAAAAGCAAAAAGCAAAAAACAACAACAAAAACAAACAACAACAAAACATAGTCCACATCTCAGAATTTAATGGGGTGGGGGTCAACTATCCCTGCCACCACCCCACCCCTCCTCCAAACTAATGCCTCGGTATGTGCATGTGTTTTATTCCACTTGTTGAAAAGAAGAGAGAGTTTTAAGAAACAATATTGTTCAGTGGTCGCTATCCCAGTCAAGTAAATTGTTTATCAATAAGGTGATTTCCTTCACCTGTATACCTTAAGATGATGTAGGCCTGGTATTTGCCTTTTCACGTTATTACATCTCTTTCTTTTTTAGTATTCTCGTTATATTTTGATGTGAAGGTTGTTTACTTTGCCACGATTTTATTTGTACATAGAAAAAATGATCCAAGACTGAAAATGAAACTGATACAATATTTAATGATTGACATGATGCACATATTGTGTATTTCTATAGCAATATAAGTGAGTTATTCAAAAGGCGTGTACTCATTTCACATGAACATTAGCGATGATCCTCTGACCTCTGGAGGATATTGAAAGATATGCATCAAAATGTAAGAATATTGATGTCTGGTCTCATTGGTTTGTAATGGCCTGCTGCTTATGAAATAATAATTATATTTAAAAAATGCATTTTGTGTGTGTGTGTGTGTGTGTGTGTGTGTCCAAAATTGTATGCAGAGTATTCCACACAAAGTTCAATTTTGACTTCCATCTAGGACAATGAGCAGTTACTTTTTTCTCAACTACACTGTAATATCAAAATCTATTGAAAAAACACGGTGGCGGCTGGGTGTAACACATTATCATTCCTTTTCGTTGGAGATCCATGCGGGATGGTCAAAACAAACATAAAAAATAGATATCTCAGACCTAATTGCTATAACAAAGCATCATATCCTCATATACCCAAACCAACCCTCTATGCCCAGACAATGTAAACCACCCCATGGACTTACTTGGAGCTTTAGAATATCCTTTGTCAACAGAGAGAGACATCCCAACCTTTGCAGTGCCGACTAAGATCTGCCATGGAACTGATTGGTATTGGCTCTGCATCACTGACAGCAGATCTCGTTTCCTATTCTCCTTCTTCTTCTTCTTCTTCTTCTTCTTCTTCTTCTTCTTCTTCTTCATTATACTGTGTAATCTTGTAATATTCTGCCATGGAGCCTTTTCTTAATTGGTTAAAGAAGGTATCCAAAGAGCTATATGAAGCAAAAAACAACAAACAAATGCAAAAACAAAAAGAGAGATATATGTATCTTTAATAACAGAGCCGAATATTGAGTATTTCTCTCCTGAAGTGTTTCAAAGTGATACAAGAGACAGTGGCCGAGAGTAGCCGCCACCTTTTTTGGGAGTAGGCCTACTTTGTGTTCTTGCAAATGATGCCTGACATTTTTGGTCATTTGCCCTTTTTGAAGAATGCAGCAATAGAGCCACAACTTCCTGCGGAGTGGATATTGTGGGGTTCTTGATGCAGAACATCATCTCTGAATTTGCCTGAGCTGCACTTTCTTACAGGGATTGCCATTGTAGTTTTTTTTTTGTTTTGCTTTGTTTTGTTTTTCAAGTGTGGCTGTAACACTGCTTGTTTTGCATATGATGGTCATTGCAGCTAAAGAGTGCATATCTTCTCTGGATCATTCCAAACTTCATGATGTTTCACCTGGGTGAATGGATCCCAGATGATGCATGCATATTCCAGGACAGTCCTGAGCGGCATGGAGTAGCAAAACACCTGAACTTTATTATACTCGTATCTTCGTCTGGAGAGAGTCTTTGGTTGAAGTATAACCTTTTTAAGCTGCTGTGGCGATTTGATTCCATCTGAGCCTCCTATTGGAACTCCAAAATATTTTGCACAATCCGCTTTCTCCATGGTTTGCCATGAATGCTTATCTATTCCCTGGGTAGGTCTCGGATGGCAATAGCTAGTTGCAATACACAGGATTGCTTCATGTTGAATGCATGTTGGGTCTCACAGTATGTCGAAGTTTTCAAGATGGTCCATGATGTCGCAGCTGTGGACTGTATACTCCAGGACCATGAGTCATTCATCGCAGTCATACTGTAACAACCCACCAGCTTTACACTGGCCAATACAGGCCCACCAGCTGGAAACTATGCAAATATTGCCCATGAGCTTGACACTTAGGCAAACCAGTCCCATAATGAGTCCGACAAATGGGGGAAAAGATCTATGAGACTTACACTGAATAGATTAAACACTCTGTATATCAGTCTCGTGGGCCTTGTTTTCCTCGAGTGTCGAGATAATGGCCATATTTGCTAGTCTACATAACTAACCCAAACATAACAGTTGTATTTGAGGTCACTGCCATCACTCAAGAAACTTAAGCTTTATTTCTGAAGTAATTGACCTCTCACATTTCAGAGACCTGTTACTATAAACCAATGCTCTGTGGAATATGCATACATACTTTGATCAAAACATCAATGTGTGATTTGTACATGATTAAGCATTTACGATTACACCAATGAAGCCAAACATCAATACAGGTAAGCCTACACATGACTTACGATTGTGACCTCAGTGACCTCTCATTGTCCTGAGAGGTCAAAGTTGGATATAATGCACAGGCTAATGACCAATGTTCCATGGAATGACAAGATTCTTCTATTATAGCATAAATGATTGTACATCGGGTATTACAAAGTTGACCATTGACTATACATAGAATATCAATATTCTGATGTTTTGAAGTCATTGACCTGTCACCTTCCTCAGAGGTCAAAGGTAGAGACACGTGAGTAATTTCTCTTGCTCTGTGGAATAGGAAAACAATTCAATTGTAATACAAATGAATATAACATCTAAATCATGTTTGTCATCAACCAATTGCACCAAATATCAATGTTCTGACATTTTGAGGTCATTGGCCTCATCATAGGTCATCTGAGGTCATCAGAGGTCAAAGGTAGAAATCTGACTCGAAAGGCTCAGTGGAACATTGAGGCAATTCCTCTTACAAAAATTAGTTTTTAGTACATAATTATCGTGTTTCAGTTATGAGTGACGCATTAAAATATCAATTTTCTGACATTTTGAGGTCATTGACCTCTGAAGGTCATCAGAGGTCAAAGATAGAAACCTGTCAGGGCTCTGTGGAACATAAAGACAATTTCACTGTGACAAATATTAAGTTTTAGTACATCATTACTGTGTTTATCATTAACCAATGACGCAAAATATCAATTTTCTTAGATTTTGAGGTCATTGACCTCTAGAGGTCATCAGAGGTCAATTCAGACTTACCTCCTGATCTTAAAATTAATCTTATAGCATGTACTAACAATGGTGAAAGTTTCATGCTTTAGTCAAATTTTGCACAATTCTTCGGCTTATCTGCTCTACTACAATGGGAGCAGTGATTTTAACACTGTTCAAGTTATCACATATAGATGCATACGCGTAGGTCTGTTGTATCACAAAATGTCCTACCATATTATGACTTTGCAATAAGGCCTAAAATATATGGAGATATCATTGTTTCTGCTAAATAAACCATAACTGTAGACGGTTTATTTCAGAGACAATTTTATCATGTCTATTGTTCACATTTTGTATATTTAACAATACCTTACATTGATTATCCTAACTAGAATTTCTAGACTGGCTGTTTCTGTCCCTAATTCACATTATTTTTAGAACTATTTTGAAGCATTTGAATGTCCTTGTATTCTTCGGAAACACACAACAATTTTCAACGAGACATTCCATGAAAAGGGGGGTACATACCAGGTCATGATGTAGCAATTTGTACGATATTGGGAACGCAAATGGGTCAGTGCAAATGGGTCAGGGCGGTGAGTTGGCTCAGTCGGTAGCGCGTCTGCCTCACGATCACGCGGCCCGGGTTCGAACCCGAGTCTGGACTGAGCAATGTTGTGTGTAAACATACCGTCCCCTCTAGCAAGAAGCAAAACACTCTGTCCCTCGGATAGGACATAAAATGGAGGTCCCGTGTATGAGAGAGCAACAACTCATGCACGTAAAAGATCCCGCTTCATTCATTCATCGCAAAGAGCAGGGTGTTTAACCCGGTGAAGTGGTCCCACCTCACATCCAACTGGACCCCATGGAAGACCAGCTTAACGTAGCTGAATATGGGCTATCCAGCCATCTTGTCAGATGGAAAATGAACAAACAAACCAACTTGTAAACACGTGGATCACTGGATCACTGAGGAATATGTCTTACTTGGTCTGATTGTCGAAGAAGATGGTCTATGTGGTTCTAAACATGCTTATGATATCATTGCACTTATATCAGAATTTCAGAATGATAGGCCTATAAAAATGAAATCACAAAATGAACTCCGGAATTCTAAATCGCATTTCGAAATCCAGTGTCAAGGTTTCCTCATGTTTAATGTGGCTCAATTTTCTTCTTCTTCTTCGTCTGTTTTACATTACAACTTGAATGTTAAGTGCGGTTCTTCCTACGTGACCGTTGATACCAAGAGACATTATTAACCACCTGTGACCTTCTTTTGCTTTTATTTGTTTCTTTGTGTTGCGTGGTTTTCTCTTTATTTGTGGCTACAGAAGAAGCGTTTACGTGATCATGAGCATGCAGTCACAGAACCAACGGGTTATTTTGATTCCGTTCTTCTTATTTCCATTTTTTACCACTCGCTCCGTCTTACTTGATACCTCTTGTGTATTGTTTTATCTTTTTGAATGTTTTTGTTCATATTATGGTCATATCAGTCAATAGCAATTTTGTTATTACTACTTTCCAGCTAATGCATCTCTCTCTCTCTCTCTTTATATATATATATATATATATATATATATATATATATATATATATATATATATATACATGTATATATACACACATAAACATATACAGGTAGGCCTACATAAAATTACGAAATATGATTATAAGAAAAAAAAATGAAATAATGTGTATTCTTAATTCCGAATATGCATACATTAAGACCCCCTCGCAAACTGCGGACTCTGATCATGCAAACATGTGCACAATAATATTATGAGGGAGCTTCAACTTTGCGACGCGGACCTTAAGAACACGATTGCGTTGGCTGTTCTCCTGTCTCCACGCATGGTGTTGCAAAGTAGCTTTAGATTACGCGAGGACGCAGAATACACAAAATAAAATGGAGCCCCATATGATCATTGCATTAAGTATATAAGCTCTCTGCGTCGGGAATTTGGGTGGACGCTAAAATAGCCAAAAACCGACCGCGTGATAACTCAGACGACGCAAGATCAATTTTCATTAGCAATTTTGGGCATGTGCAGAATATATATTTATATATTATATATATATTTTTTCACCCCGAACGTTCGCGTTGCGAGAATCTAGAGTTCCCTTGTGCGCGCACATCACGAGCGCGAAGCACAACGTCCCTTGTAGCCGGGGTCCAGTGTAGGATTATCACTCTCTGGGGCAGTGTCCTAGCCTTAATTTTGATCCTACGAATATGACAAAATAAAGTTGAGGGTTGAAAAGCTACATTATTTTAAGCTGGAAAACAATGCATCTTCAGCGGAAGACTAGCAGCTACAACCTGAGAGGGAAAAATTCAACTCAGGCTGGAGAGCGGCAGATTTTGTGAAAATGGTCCCAAATTAGAGGGAGAATTGGAGTCTCTGATAAAGACACTCATCGACAAAGATCGAACTGCGATTGTCGTTAGTATAGTAATGTAAAAATTTGCGATTAAAAAAGAAAACACAGGAAGAAAGCGAGATCTTCAAGCAGACGTTATGTCAAACATTATGGATATCTCAACCACACGCTTTCTCAATATAATGTGGTATTCTAATCCATGCAGAAAATATTCATCTATCATAACGTCTGCTCCATGTTGCCAAAGTAACATTACCTTCATGAGCTGCAGCAGAGCGATAAATCAAGACTTCGGGTTTGATGAGTCATTTCCTTCTAAATGTATGCATGGGTATACAAGGTTTTGTGCTTAGTTTCACTGACCCTTTTGACTTTAGTAAGACAAAGGAGCTAGCTGAACTGTAAGGCCTATGTTTGACCGAAACTTTACCTGTCAAACCAAGACCTATATTTTTCTTCTCCAAAAGATCTGAATTCTACTTCAGATCTGTGTATGATAAAAGACAGATACATGAAACTACGTACTCTTCAAACGAGATGTGAATCTGTGTTTTGAAATGCAAGTAATTATTGAATAAAGAAAAGGGTGGACATGATAGTTGGTTCTGTACCTTGCCTACTACACTGTGTAATGGTTGGATCATTTGAGTCAAAATTATCAAAAACTAACATAAAACGAAAGTAAGTGCTTGTGAGAGTAAGTAAACCATGACATCGGTTTAGCAATTTGTTTTGAAACAGTTGATAAGATATTAGGTTTGTGCTTGATGGCACAGTTAGAGATGGAGTATTAGATTAATCAACTAAAACAGACCTATTATTTTTAAAAGTGGTATGAGAAAGTTTGTGCCAGAGAACAATGTTTTATGTGTCGAGGAAAATGCTGTTCTGCTGAAATTTTAATTTCAATTTGATTTCAATTATATCTTTGTATTTTCTCATGGAAAATGCGTGAAATATAACAAAGTACGGTGATGCATAATGTCTACCTTGGATAGACAATGGAAAAAATACTATAATAGATCATAACTCTCGATGTGTCAGGGCTTCGAGCAAAGAAGAAATGCTACAGAGAAAGACGATAGCACCTATACTTTAGAAGCGAGCTTGTTAAAGCGTAGGTTCCAACAGAAGCCTATAGTGTGAAGGAAAGATAAGGAGCATTGGTGGTTAAAACCAAACTAAGGAAAAAAATAATACTCGGATTACTCGTTGCCTTTTCGGGGATTCATTTTGTAGCAGTAATTTTGCGCTCCATCCCAAGGCTCGAATACAGTATTCTATAAATATAAAAATCACATTAAGATATAACAGGATAAAAGAAATGTATTGAAATATATCAATTGATGAACAAATAAGTGAACAAATAAATTAAAGAATAGATAGATGAATTGACATGTGGATGTATAATTATATATGCACAAACACGAACCCACACAATCGCACGTACACACATGTATATGATATATGTATGCATATACAGTATATTATGTATATCTTTAACTAACATATTCACATATATCATATTCATGTACCAGCATATCATCTATATTTGTTTGCAAGTGTGTATAGTTATATGTACACGGAGGGATAACAATCTACAAGCAGCATTCAATGATCCAGACCAGACAGTTGGAGGAAAAAACATCTAAGCGAGCCAGATCGATCGAACACAACCCAAACACCATGGTGTTTGGACAAGTGGGAGGGAAGGAAGTGTGCTAAGTTCACGATAGGCGGGCTCTCCCCGTTTACTTGCCATTTGACAATGCCCTTGTCTTTTTCCTGATCAGTCTATCTATCAATCTCTCCTTCTCCGTTTCTTTCATTTTGTCATTCAGCCAGTTCGTTTCTTCGTCAAACTAGTTCATCCTTTTCCCTTTGTGGTTTTCCAGTATTGGCTTACTACCGATTAGGACATTATACTGACTTATGATTGTATCCATATATAGCCACGGAGTGACAGGGGTATGCTCATTGGTGGGTTTGCTTATTCATATGTAAATCGCGTAGGCGTGTTCTTGGTTTATAGATGCTTGGCTTCTTTAGACATACTTATGCGTTATGCGTTACTTTTATTTTGATATAAACTATGTAGGGCCTATATATATTTTTTTTTTCTGTAGATCAATACAACCACTGAATTTATGTAGGATTTAAAATCTGGCCTTGCACAAGGTTGTTCTTTTCATTCCTTACTTCAGATGCTTCCGGTATAGACGTAAATTCTTGGCATCAAATGGGAGCAGCGAATAAGAATGAAAACGTGGCGCCACGCAAAACTGACACTTCGCTTTCTCCGTTCCTGTTTCTTCTCTGAGGTCTTCGCTATCATGGCTATATAGCTCACGGCGCCACTCAACACAACGTCAAACCTGTCCACTGCCGATGGTTACCCTTCTACCTCCCCCCCCCCCCTCTTCCATCTCTCCTCGTCTGTCTGTCTGTCTGTCTGTCTGTCTTTCTCTTTATGTGTGCGTGTGTGTGTATGTCTATCAGCCTTTCTGTGTCTCTTTCTCCCGCCTTGCGTTGTCTCTTGCAGGACTTTCCTCTCAAGTTTAGACCAAGCGATCTTATGACGCATATAACTCAATTCAAATGAATTTATTGGGGATTTTCTGCATTGAATGTTGAATATATATTACAAATGAGATACAGTCATTTCTTAATTGTTTTCAAGACAATCGAACACATAGTGTGTACATCCGAACATAACTGAGATATACGTGTAGAGATTGGGTGCTGTTCGTTATTCCGAAGGTTCGACATACCGAAGGTTCGTTATTCCGAAGGTTCGTTAATCCGAAACACGCAAATTCCCTATACCTAGAGGTTCGTTAATCAGAAAATGAAAAAGGGTTCGTTAATCCGAACATTTGTGGCGTTATTCCGAAGGTTCGTTATTTCGAAGATTTGTTCATCCGAAAATGAAATTCGGAAAAACGAACCTTCGGAATAAGGAATCTTCGGACTGAAGAGCCTTCGGAATAACGAACCTTCGGAATAACGAGCTGTAACCGTAGAGATTAAAGGAAAGAATAAGAAAACACATCATTTGGGAACCACCTGGGACAAAGTGAATCATTATGATCTGACTGAATTATGGCACAGGTATAGGGGAGTGTGAATGTAGAAGACTGTCGTCAAATGAGCATAAATAACTTGAAGATACGACAGCCTTGAAAGAGGGAAAAAAAAAGAAAATGGGCAAAAGATACATCTTGTATATTTATATGAAACAAAAGAAAAAAAAAAAAAACAGAGACATTTGGGCATCACATTGCGACAACAAAGATTGTATAGACACTATGTACAGAGAACGAGGTGAGTGAGGCAGTGAGGTGAGTGCTGGTGCAAATGAAAGAGCCCAGCAGACGCGCGATGCCCTGAAAAGATCCTATATTACGAATGAATATAAAACCTTGATAACCACCCAAAGAACGGTGATTAGCACACCAACCATGCTTATACAGGCTAAACGTATAGCATTAAATAATTCATTTAGAATTGATTCAAACAAAAGCACAAAAGAGGGATGATCAAAAGTATAAGTTACAAGAAGTTTCGACTACCTGAGTCATCTGACATGTTTTACCTACCGTGAGTGAAAATTGTAGAATTTGCGGTGTCTAAATCCATACGTTTGATTCAGACCGAAACTTGTGTTATTGTCTCGTTCATGTTAATGCTTACAATACTGAAGGTAAACTAGCAGAACAGTGACCGCTCGTTCACACACAGTGAGAAAGAGAAAGAGTTAATGTCTACACTGCAAAGAGTACGGTGTTAAATATGAAACACCGAGCTGATGTTAAATTTCCGGTGCTTGTTTATGATGTTAGATTAACACCTCCGGGTGTCATTTCAAAATATAGGATTGTTGTTGTGTTTTTTTTTGTTTTTTTTTCATAGGTTCTTACTGTTCTTCTTGTTGATTTTGGACTTCAACAAGACGATCAAGAATTTTCCGATAAAGTACTTGATTTTTGAAAAAAAAAGGTGTGAACACATCTGCACCACAGTAACACCAGTTGGTGTGGTCTTTGGACGGGTGTTATACCATTGGCATTAGCACCAGTAATATCAAATTAACACCATGCGGTGTCATTATTGAATTAACACCAGCGCAGTGTCAAAAATATCACCAGTTACAGTGTCAAATTAACACCACGAAGACGTGCCAGGTGAACACTTTTCAACACCTTCAAAACATACTTTCAGCATTTGTGGGTGTGGTCCTCTATTGACACTTGATCGGTGTAAGATTTGACACCCATGGTGTTAAATCCGACACTGATGTTTTATCCAGTGCAGTCACCAATAGATTACCTCTGAACCACGATAGAAAACATAAGTTTTCTGTGTAGCTTGTTATCTTGAAAGATTCAGATAAGATTGTCACTTTTTGAAGAAAATGCATCGCTGAGAAAATGACATTTCAACTTCCACACTACCTTAAATTGGATGACAGCGAGCTTTTGCGCATTTGAAATTGCTGCACCGAAGAACGCAGTTGGCAACTTGCCAGATAGCCACGCACTTTTTCATACAAACAACTCCACATATACGTAGTAATACATCATTTATCTATCCCATACATTCAGCGAAATTGACATCACAACAGTGATTTATTACATAACATAATGGGAGTACCGTGTTAAAGTGGATAAGGCTCTAGATTTGTAAACAGAGGATCTGAGGTTCAAATCCTGCCCCTACATCCTTGGACAAGATATGCTTTGCCCACAATGTCCCTCTCGACCCAGGTATATACCAGGCAACTCAAGGGAGATAATAATGGCAGGGTCCTCTGGTGGAGCAGTGAGTGATAATACTGAAGAAAACCTGGATAAATAAGACCACAGCCTCTTTTAACATAATTTTACAAAGTCAAAGAGAACTACAAAAAAGAAGTCACTTATTACACTCGGACTGCGGTCTATCATATTCATCATTTCCCAAGTAATATTATTCATTCAGAAACGGGAAATGGGAGTCGGAAATGCGCTGAATCCACTTACGTAACATTACAGATTCGGAAAAAAAAAAATCACGACTCATTGTAACAGCACCAACAATGCTTCAACTTATTCTTCATCCTTTATCTCTGAACCGTTTGAGTCGCCATCACCGGGTAAGCGGTTATAACTAAAGGTTAAATAATGGGAAACAAAATTCATATCATAGATGGTAACAAAATGATTTATAGGACAGTCGCACAGTCACACAATCAAAGTCATATCATTATTCAATCATTCGACAAGGGATAAAACTGCCATAGCTGCTTTGCGTGCCTCCAACCATAAGAAAAACAAAAGATATTTAGCGAGTAAGAAAAAAAAAATCAGTTTACAGATCAGCAGTTGCGATCTTAACAAATTTAATTTGTAGAGGGAGACAAAGTGAAGAAGCTTGCATCTGAACCTTCATCCCCTCTGAATGATATCTTTCTTTCATTTAATATGCCTTGTCCGCCTTGGACTACTTAACATAACAATGTCGGAATTTCGGAGCTTGGGTATTTGTTCCATGTTCATCGTGTCACTGCCGGCAACCAGGGATAGCCTGGTGGTAGTGTCGCTGCCCGGAAAGCAGTAGATGACAGGTTCGAGTCCCACTGGTTCCTTTTTCCGACATGTTTGTTAATTTACAGATAAGCAGTTGCGATCTTAACAAATTTAATTTGTAGAGGGAGACAAAGTGAAGAAGCTTGCATCTGAATCTTCACCCCTCTGAATAATAATAATCTTTCTTTCAAAAAAAAAAATCTCTCCCCCCTCCACCCCCCCCCCTCTCTCTCTCTCTATCTATCTATCTACCCTTGAAATTATATCACAGTCATTAATTGTGTCGGAGTACTGACTGCGGTTTGATTATGGTATATTGTGAAACAAATAACAATGTATATCAATGAACGTCAAACCAGTCCATGGACTTTGCGAACAGGATGGACCCATGAATGTGCAGCTATTGTCTTTGGGATAATATACGCCGTTCGTCGCACTCGAAAAGTAATCTTTTATACACTGCACATATCCCATAATATTCTCACCATAATGATTGTGCAGAGCTTTTGACCCCCTGGCACGTTTCGAAAGTGACAATTGATAATCTTGAATGACAACAAACAAACGGGTCAATGCCACTTCCTTTTGTTTGTTGAATGCCGAAAAGTAATATTCTTCATATAAAAGCACAAAAAAACTAACAAATAAACAGAATATACGAACAAGCAAACAACAATAACATGTTACAGCTTCCCCTGAACAATGCCTGAACCTGGCCTCTAATTCCTGCTCAAGCAGCCATTGTCAAGCAATATCAAAATGATTGGTCTTACTCGTGATAACAAGTGGAATTCTTGACAATCTTTTTTTTTTTTCAGGGAGAATAAAGGGGGAAAAGGATCAGTGACCACAATTGATTGTCAATCCATTTCCCGATATATCTATGCCAAATTCTTCATTAACATTTCCCCGTTCGCTTGGTTGGTGAAAAAAAAAAAAGTGATACACTGTTCCCTTAAACTTCCAGTGGTTCGTTTCATTGCCATTGACATTGTTCTTATTGTCATAATTGTTAGTGGTATTAATATTAGTATTAGCATTAGTATTGTTATTATTATTAGTAGTAATAGTATTAGTATTAGTATTAGTATTAGTATTAGTATTAGTATTAGTATTGGTATTAGTATTAGTATTAGTATTAATATTAGTATTAGTATTAGTATTAGTATTAGTATTAGTATTAGTATTAGTATTAGTATTAGTATTAGTATTAGTATTAGTATTAGTATTAGTATTAGTATTAGTATTAGTATTAGTATTCGTATTCGTATTCGTATTAGTATAAGTATAAGTACCATAAGTATCACCATAAGTATATCATTATCATTGTAATCATCATTATCTATTTCATCTTCAATGTTCATTTTCCCAAATCTCTTATTACACTTATATACAAAATCAACAACCTCAAAATTAACATTAAGCATCTTTTATCACATACATTCTGTACCCTTCTATATCATATCGCTTGCTTCGTCCTTATGCATAGAGTATGATGTGCTTTATTCTATGTATATTATATATATATATATATATATATATATATATATATATATATATATATATGTGTGTGTGTGTGTGTGTGTGTGTCTGTGTCTGTGTGGGTGTGTGTGTGTGTGTGTGTGTGTTTGTGTGTGTGTGTATTACTCAAAAGTGAAGTACGCACACCATAATTACAGAGAGGACAGAAGAAAGAAAAAGGAGTGGAGAAGAATGTAGAGAGGTCTGTAAAAGACGCCACTCCTTCGTCAGGACCGGCTAAAGCACGATGGATACAGGGAACATATTATGCAGAAAGCAAATATGATTCTTTTCCTATTTAAATGTAATAAGTTTAGAAGAATCTTTCAACCTGTTGTCAAGGTTATTCCAGAGTTTGGGTCCAGTATATAAAGCAAAATGTGTTTTGGGTTTATACTGTTCTCAATAACGGTAGATGTAATTCGTTGGATCGTCCTCTTGTTTCATCACAATGATATCACTAATTCATTTTGTTTTAATTCATCTATTTACTTTTGCCTTTGCACTTTACAACGTGATTCACAGCAAATGCTCTTCTGATAAAACGATTGCTTGATAGATATAGTGCAACTTGTTCCCTCTGTTACCGTCACTGTGTGATCGAGAATTTTTACCGAGTCGGTGTGAAGTGCATTTCCGGTTGAACTGTGGGTTGCTTGTGATGCGGAAACTGTCCTTCACAGGGAAAATGTATTGAAGCATAGAGTCATGATAGTACACTATCAACACAGCCTCCTCCGTTCACACGATAAAGGGTGTTTAAACAAACATACATAGGCCTAAGAGACTTTCAACTTAAGTTAAAATCCCACGAGTGCAAATTGATGATGTGCAGTCTTGATAGTATATCTTTGATATCATATTTGATTACGATTTCTTCTTCTTTTCTTTTCTTCTGCAATGTTTGACCTAATCCATCATACAATGTACTTTACCGCACGATATCTCCGATTATTGTTTTACAATTGAGCATAATTATGATACAAGGTTTAAAAATAGTATGAATTATAAATCAATAAAAATCAGATCTGAAACAGGTAAACACGCCTTGTCATGATATGCAGGCAGTATAATTTGGAGAGGATTTCCACGTTATGTAAAAAAAAAAAAAAAAGATAAACACCCGTAACGCAATTACAGTATAAATGATCTCCTATAAAAACATGTAAATATGTACATTTAACAATTCTTCTGTGAATATTGTAAATACGTTATATTATAATCTATATCATTGAAAGGACTGGCCTCGACTAGCCTGCACGCTATTGCCAGTTCTTTTTTGCCAAACTATATTTCAACTATTCATTGTTGTGACTTTGTTGACGATGTTTGTTTGTTTGATCAATGAATTTCATTTCATTTTCATTTCATTTCATTTCATTTCATGTCATTTCATTTCATTTCATGTCATGTCATGTCATGTCATGTCATGTCATGTCATTTCATTTCATTTCATTTCATTTCATTTCATTTCATTTCATTTCATTTCATGTCATGTCATGTCATGTCATGTCATGTCATGTCATGTCATGTCATGTCATGTCATTTCATGTCATGTCATGTCATGTCATTTCATTTCATTTCATTTCATTTCATTTCATTTCATTTCATTTCACTTTGATCACATGGCGTTCATCCCGATCATCTTAAAGGGGATCCTGATTATCATAATATGTTGCATTGAATGAAAACAGAAAGATCAGAGAAGTAGATCAATGAAAATTTTTGGGGAAAATCGAAAACACACACACACACTCTCTCTCTCTCTCTCTCTCTCTCTCTCTCTCTCACACACACACACATATATGCAGTTAAGGCCCGAGTTCACGAAGGTGGTTAAACTTAGCCCATGCTACAAATTTAGACCATGGTCTAAAATCAAGCATGAAATATGCGTACCTTTGACATGCTCGTATATATAACAATGCGTGTTTGCTATTAGACGTCTGTTGGCGTACGCAATCTGTCAATCGCATATTCAAGCAGAAGGAATTTGCATAAACCAAGGTTTAAATCATGGTTTAAGTTTTACCACCTTAGTGAATTTGGGCCATAAATTTTAGAGAGTCAGACAAATTGGCAACCCATTGTAACGTATAGGTGTTGAGCAGCTCTCCGCTTTTGCGCAAAATTTCACTTTTTCTCATATATTTTGGCACAAACAGAACTTATCCGCTAACGTGGGTGAGGAGAACATGTAGAAACGTATTAATCTCATTATATATCAAGAACAGGTCTGAATAATTGTATGGTTCGTAATAAAAGGAGAAATATGAAAATTTGTGACCTTTTGTGTGCAAACACAATGGAGAGCTGCCTAATTTAATATGTCACACAGAATTGCCAATTTCTATTCTTCTCTTCGTAAACTTGAACAGTTCATAACTATTTTTGCTTGTCTAAATTTTCACCCAAATTTTTGATACTCAACTTTAGTGATTTTTCCGTTTTAATACAAAGTAATTACAGGATGGAATCCCCCTTTAACATACAACAGAGAGCCTCAGATATTATTTCAGTCTTTCTTAAAATGCCAAACACTTTGATTCCCGAGATCGGGATGTAGAAATCTGAACTTCTAACTTGATTCTGTCATACAAAACTATAATGCACACAACATCTACGTATCATGTACACAAAGGTAATACTAACCCTCATTAAGGGCTACCAGCTAGCATGGCTAGTGATCGTGTGTCAGAACTAAATTAGTTCGCAGAACATTGCATCATTTATGTATCGTTTCCAGTTTCTGTTTTTCTAAGTAAACAACACCGTATGTCCTTAAGAGAGAACCGGTTGTTTGACATGTTTGCCAGAAAAAACAAAACAAAACCCAAGAACAACATGATAAGCAAGATAGAAAGCCACACAGTTAGACAGATAAATAGATAGATAGGTAGACAGATGGATGGATGGATAGATAGATAGATAGACACATAGATAGATGAATAGATAGATAAATAGACAAATAGATAGACAGATAGATATATAGATAGCTAGATGGATATATGTATATATATATATATATATGTATATATATATAGAGAGAGAGACAGAGACAGAGAGATTGATGAATAGATAGATAGATGGATAGTCAGATAGAGAGAGAGAGAGAGAGAGAGAGAGAGAGAGAGAGAGGGAGAGAGATGGGGTGGGGAACTGTGTACCCATTTCTAGGAGTAGCCATTGTTGAGTAAATTGTGTATTTTAACTGACCATCTATTAAACGGCTGTACCAGTCATGGTTTCTATCGTTGAGTAACCCTCAAACTAGTCAATCTGGTCTGTTTATGTCGTTTAGCTTGTCGCTCTAATAAACACAACCTGGATTCATCTCTAAAATCAGTAGCTGTCAGTAGAGTGAGAAAAGGTCAATCTACAGTCTCAATTGCCTTTGTTTGGAGTTACAAAATGTAATACCGGGGGCCTAAGTATTACAAGCTATGTTTTTTATTTATATGCTCCCCCACTTTGGGTATGACTTCTACTTACTTATAATTTGTTTCACAGAATATGCGTTTCGATTATTAGTTTTTGTACATCAAAAAAAAAAAAGAGACAAAATGTCATGATTGTATAATCATTGTAAATCAGTTATTTTTACTTGTTCATGTGAACACAGATGGAAATAGATTCAGATCAAATCAAATCAATTCAATCGTTAAAAGGATGAACTAAAATCAGCAAGAGGGGAAGGTGTTTGTTTCCCACTGAATATCAAAGAGCAAGTGAGTGTAGAGAGAGGGGTGGGCGTGGGAGAGAAATTCATTGAATTACAAATCAACAAATCATGCAAATCCGAGAATGTGATGTCATTTACCTAAAGTCAAAACTCTTCAGGAGATGTTTGGGAGGTCTACTTAATCGTTTATCCGTGATCCAAGATCTACGGTAACTGCTAAATTTCATTGGTAATATGTTTTCGAGTACATAGGGCCTACAGTTTGCTCCCTGTGTGCAGGTAGTAGATGTAAACGTTTATTTGTCTTCCCCATATGGATTCTACAGTATAGACCAGAGGGGTTTATTTGGAGCATGTCAAAACCGTTTAGAAAAATCAAATAGAAATGTCAATGCTGGGAAGCTTTCATAGTCCAAGGATAGTCAGATGCAAGCAAGATATTTGTTATACCTCCAAAGGAAAGGATGAGGAGTACATTCTGTTTAAACAAAGATCCCAGGAAAACTATTCCGCGATAAAAGCCTCATTTCATTTCCAAATCTATGTTTAGACCATTAATGCATCTATAGATCATGAGGTTTGAAACTGAGTTGATGCCAGTGCTGTGGAACCAATTCGTTTCGTCTCCATGGCAACACGGAGAATGTTGCCATCAGCCTCTTGACAGAACCCCGCAATGTGGCTCCGTTTCGGTATATTAAACTCGCCCGATCTGATGCTCCTAAGAATGTCAACCAGCGGTCAAACTAGTGCCAAGGAGTGAGACTGCCTGCCTGCCTGCCAAACCTGTCGATACTTTCCTCTCCAGTATAATGGTCCTTTGAGCGCGCTGGCTTCCTTCCGCCAACAAGGTGATCCAGCATCGCAAGGGGAAACTTCTCTGGCTATGTCTACAAGACCTGACCTTGCGATAGGGGTTAACCCATAGAACCCACAAAGCCTGGCTGGAATTCCTTCACTTGGCATCGAACGAGTTAAGTGCGCAGCCCGGATGAGATAGCATTGACCCCGGTTTTGATAGAGGCAAGTAGACAGGTGCACCTCTGATAGAGGAGACAGGACGCACGCAAGGCTGTGCACGGATCTAGAGACTCATCGAAAGTAGACAGGAGTCTTCAACCTAGCTCGCTGCTATACAACATCAGCCATCAACCTCTCTTGCTCTGTCATGTAGCCTCAAGAGCGGCAGAGCGCATGCGTGAAACACAGGACTTTGATTATTGGCATGAGGTATTTTTTTTTTCCATTGGGAGGATAGATTTTCATTTCCTAGTAAAAAGATGAAGCTACAAAACTAATAAATCCTGTAATCGTCAACACAATGCAAGGAATACGAATAAGTTTTCATGCAATGTTTCATATCCAATCAAATTTTGATAGAATGGAGTTTGAGCAATGCAATTCATTATTTCGTGTTTTTTTTTATTGAAAGAGACATACATGGCTAACAAATTCGATTTGCTCTAAGTGTGAATATTTTACTACGATGAATTTCATTGATGTTCTTTATTGTCAATAATTCTTGTAGAATGCAAAAGTGACAGTTCTTGAGCAACTATTTCCTTGATGAAATTGTTATCTTGTGAAATAAACTTAAACATTCTTAGACAAATTTTTCGTGATGATTTTTCAAACAACATATCAGACCATCTAGCTTGTTAAATCCTTTGCAACAGCGGAATGCATTACACTTGTGCTGAAGCCATTGATATTTCTTACTGTGAGAATGTACGTGTTCATGTTACATTTTGTTGAGATCACTGTAATAATTATGTTTCCTATTGCCTTAGGTATTCATAGTTCATATCACCAGCATAAGTCCCACGTGAAGGTAAAACTCCTAAGATGTAGTAAAGTTTCCATGTAACCCTAAAAGGTTACAGTAAAAATTCAGTCATGGCAGGCTTATGATTATACTTTGTACGCATTGGTTTATTTACATCAACGTGCGCAATGCAACGCCTCCCTGCACAAGCAACAATTCAACTGCTACTAATACGTCCGTGGTTTCCGGATGACACTGGCTGCTCTACCGCGATTTCCGTCGCCTGCTCACAGAATCTCACGTCCTCTGTCATTATTAATCGTCCCCCCCCCGTGTCTATACGTACTTCTCCATATATATATATATATATATATATATATATATATATATATATATATATATATATATAAATCTTTCACTTCCTGTCCAATTTGTCAGAGATGTTGTTTGATGATTATAGTGGTTCAAATTCAAGTCATTTCAAACACTGCTAATTGAGGTATATTCTCAGAAAGATGGAAATTCGCGTCAACATAATTTTTTTTTTGTTTGTTTCCTTTGAAAGAGAATACTACATTTCGGCACTATCAAAAGTGACAGCGACATATTTTACTATGCCACTTACCTGCAAAATTTTGCTCCTCAATCAATGTTTTTATAGTAAAATCGAATATGACAAGTCCGTTTGGTGATTTTTTTTAACTTCTTTTAAGTTTCAGCCGAAGTTTTTCATATCTTTCTGTTATACAACATTGGAGACACTGGCCGCATGGAAAGTCATCCGACTTTGACCGGATGACTTGTTCAACATTTTTTTTTTCGACTTCTTCATTGCTATATTAATAATGCCCTGCAATTTTTGCTGGTCTAAAATGCCTTTATATGGCTAACCTTTACACCAAGTCTTTTATTTCAATCATGACACGCCCCACACATCAACTCATGATTCATTTCTTAGAAACACAAACCAGAGATCCTGCACAAAAACGATTACAACAAACCGATCTATGGTGATGCAATAGTCTTTATATGCCCAGTGATGCAAATGCAAGGTAAAAAAAGGAGTAAACGCTGAAATTTTGAAAACCTTGAAGAAAGAAAAAAGAAGAAATCTCTTCAATCGTTGAGGTGAGTGGATGGAAAACAGTTGATAGGAAGTGACAGACAATCAAACTGGGTTTATCTTGTTTTGTATAGCCGCAACTTATATATTTGAAGTCATTTTTTGAGAATACAATAATTGGATGCACACATTGGGTTCTACAACAACAACAACAAAAACAAAAACATCAACAACATCATCATCCACACTCACAACTAATATGGCAACTACAACAACATTATCTACAACAACACCAACAGCAACATCAACAAAATTAACAACATTAACAACAACAACATTAACAACAACAACACTCCAATATCATAGCCAATGGTTTGTTTTGACCCTCTTGCATTCCTTCTGTACTGTGACATCGTGAGAAGTAGAAACAAACCAAAATGTAAGTAGACAAATATATATATATATATATATACATATATATATATATATATATATATATATATATAGAGAGAGAGAGAGAGAGAGAGAGAGAGAGAGAGAAGGGGGGGGGGGGGGGGAGAGGGAGGAAGGAAATCTCTGTTTACATGCAATCCAAACAAGTTATCATGCACCTGCATTTATTCACACCGTACAAACATTGACACAAAATGAAATATGTTACAATAATACTTTTTTTTTTTTGTATAAGAAAGAAACAGACATTACACTGTATGTGTGATTTTCCATGTAACCTATTACTGTGAATGCTTTGTGTCATCAACTACTGCGGAACAAGTCATGATAGGCCTGGATACACACACACACACACACACACACACACACACACACACACACACTCACACACATATATATATATATATATATATATATATATATATATATGTATATATGTATATAATACACACATACATAAAGATATAGATAAACATATAATATATATATATATATATGTATATAGATAAACATATATATGTATATATATAGAGAGAGAGAGAGAAAGAGAGAGAGAGAGAGAGTGAGAGAGACGTTAGCGTTAAAATTCAACATGATCAACAGATGAATAGTACAGCAGTAATCATTTCTGCAGAGAGAAAATTCGAAACTAGCAGAATAGGCAATGGTCACTATACACGTATATGTAGCTGGGCTATTGATTACTTAAACAGATACCAGAATGCATGTATGTATACATTATATATATATATATATATATATATATATATATATATATATATATATATATTGAAGAGTTTGTTTGCAAAAACCGATAAGTCCATATTTGCCAAATGGAGATATTTGCGATTAAAGGTCAAGAAAAATAAAGAGAATAATAAGAAATTTTTTGCTTCTTTAGACCATAACTTCAACCTTTATATGTAGTGACAAATATATCATCTAAAAGGTATTATTTTGTACTTTATGACAGAGATCTTACTTCAAAATCTTCAAAAATGGACTTATCGGTTTTTGCAGACAAACTCTTTATATATATATATATATATATATGAGTGAATGCGTCTGTGTGTGTGTTTGTGTGTGTGGCAATATTTCATCATTGAGCTGAACAGTCGTGTCAAAGAATAAGTGAGATATGCTGCTATATTTTCATTTCACTTCATTAGATCTTAAAAAAAGGAAACCGAAAACATATACAATTGGATAGTTAACAAGCGTAAGTCTTTTGTTTATTTACAATATACAATAATATACTTTACAATATCAAATACAATAATTACATACGTCATACGCAAAAAGTCCCCCTTTTTGGAATAGATCATTTTTACCTTTAAACATAAATTCTCTACGGGCCAATCATGCCAAGTGCAACCCATTTTTACAGGGATTAATCTCAATAGTCCAGTTGAGTTTGAGCTTAAATATTGTAAATCGAAGAGACAGCGATTCTATCATTAAAGGTCTGAAGGTTAGATACATCTTCGGTTGAGATGAGGTTTCAGGTGTTGAGAAAAACCTGTTATGAAATACGAAAGATCATGTAATTCTAAAGGGAAATCAAAGTTCATCTAATGAAATATGGTTTTGAAATGGCTGAGATATCCCAAATAGAGTGATCCGAATAAGAAGTGGGACCCACCTTCTATTAGGATAGGTCTGTTTTACGTTGCTTGTTTTGTTGTTGTTGTTGTTGTTGTTGATGATATCTCAACCATTTCAAAACCCTTTTGCATGAAATAAAGTTTGAATTCCTATTGGAATGGAATGCTCTTTAACATTTCATAAAGTGGGTCCTAAGTATCTCGCACAAAATTAAAAGTTGGAATCCTCACCTCAATCGATACTATACCATCCCTTTATGATACAGTACAATCGACAATAAAACTACCGCTCGGAAAATGAAAAAGAGTCAGAAAGAGGAAAAAAACGAGATATAGGGAGGTCATGAGGGCGGAAATGAGAGGACGGTCGGGAAAGATAAGCAAAAAGTGAATATTCTTTGTAATCTATGTCTTTTGACGTTTGCAAAAGTTGGAACCTTGCAACCCGTGACACACACAAGTTGGAAATTTCGTGGGATCTGACCTACCCTTGTTTGTTATTCGACTAAACCGAGTTCTTCCTGCGCTCGTTTTGACAATGGAGAAGTGTATGACTGAACGTTTGATTATCATTGTTGCCGTGATAAAAAAAGAAGAAGAGAAAATGGTCGAACCATTATCAACGACTAAAACGAATAGACTTACAAACATAGAAACAATAAACTAAAAATGTGCAAGTTGTAGAACTATACTTCACTGGAAATGCTTGGGCAGTTTTTATACGGGGTAAAAAAAAAAGAATGTATTGCTTGCATATGCGCCGGCCATTACAGTTGCCATTGCTCGTATCAGTACCACATTTTTTTTTTTTTTTTGTGGATTGCTTGCTGCAAAAGCGAGATAGCCATGGAGCATATAAGTACAACACGTGAACTCACTTTATAGAATGAAACACTGTAATACTAATTGTCAGACAAACCTGTGATTTTTGGTGGTAACATAAAAAAAGGTCAACTTCAAGCCTCACTTTAATGAGGAATGAGGGAGAAGAAATCTACGATAAGTTTCGATCACTGTCACACTTGAGTGCCGCTCCGATCAAAATGAAATGCAGAAAAACTATGCAGGTACTGATTCAAATTACTCGTGAAAGTCGTCATGCCATTCACTAGTAACTGTCTTCATAGTAGTATTGACACTTTCATTTAGATATAACATGTATAATATACGATATATTAGAGGCCGAAGTAAAGTATTGGTATTTGCATTGGAACAATGACGTCAGAAAGGGGGTAGTCGGTATAGCGACGACATTCAGGTATTGCAGGAATAGATAGCATTATCCAGTAATTGGAATGAATGGTATTATGTTTTGGCACTCTAGGTACAAGTAACCGCATACTGTTAGCGGCTCTACAACTGCAAGATGAATTCATCTATTCTATAGCAGTAAAATGGGAAACGTAATATGATTTGGGCAGTGTTCTTACATAAAGAGTATACACATCACACCATTGCACTGAGGATTCATCTGCAGACCAAGCAAAATATATCTAACTACTTGCAGAAGTTGATGACAAGCCAAATAAAATCAATATTTCCACTTTAATTATTTGGATCCCTTAGAATGAAAAAAAAAAACACGTTTCCAAAACATAATAACTTCGGTTTAAAGTTGGTATTTGTGGTACACTGAATAAGGGAACATGTATACTGATTTCATACCTAAAATCACTTAAAAACTATAAAATTGCACAATGACTGTTTCTTTCGTTATACTCGATGTAGATCAGGTTTTCGACTAAATCATAATTATTTGACCAAGTATGATAGATAACCAACAAGTGAGAAGAAGTTTACGTGACACATAACTCTAGCAGTCTGCTGAAATGCTTCATAACAATATCGAATGTCCAGTACCTCGAGCCTTAAACTTATTCTTCCTTCACTAACAAGGCAAATTTTGTGATTTTAAAACTTTAGAGGAATGATCTAAGGTAATATCGGCAGAGTTAAACTTCAAAATGTCACACCTCGGTGTGCCTTGGCAGTCTTATATTGCAATTATTCAAACTGAAATTTTCTTTCGGTGGGTTGTAGTCAATGTCGCTGTCGTCATCACTGATGTCAGAGATCTCCTCGCGCTCGGCAATCATATCCCCTGTCATTGTAAGGTCGGTCTGACTGGCATGGGTGGTGTATTTCTTCATCATCGGGCACTCCTCGTACTTGTGCTCACTCGGCTGCCTCTTCAATGTTGATTTCGGTGTCGGCGTCGGCGGCATGCGCCGCGGAGATCCGTCGTAGACGTTCTCCGAAGCCTCGACGCGGTGGAACGGTGAGTTATCCATCTCGTGTACTTGGAATTCCTTACCGCCCTTGAGTTTGCGGGTTGGCGAGCCGGTGAGTTTCGGGTTGGCCTTGTACTCGGGCGACTCAAGGGAGCGCAGGTGCATGAGAGCTGTGGCTGAGTCGATGCTCTGTGTGTCGTAGGACATGGTGCTGAAATTGCTCTGCATTCTCCCAAGGGAGTTGCCCCTCTCAGGGTCCGGGGTGTTATGCCGGGAATGGAAGATGATGCTGGCCTCGGATAACGATCTGGTGTCGTCGGCGCCCCCAGTCACGTGTACGAGCTGGATTGGTTCCTGTCGCTTTCGACTGACGGCAATGTAACCCAGTATAGCGATGATGATAAGGAAGGCGACGGCGATGATGATTATAATGATGTGCATGGTGGTGATCGGGTTTTCCCCCATCTTCTCCGCAACTGTCGGTTTCACTGGTATTACCTTTTGCGTAGTGAAAGGTTTTGGGGTTGTTGAATGACAGAGGGCATCTGGATCATCTCCGATAACGACCAATGTCACAGACGTTGACGTTGTTCCTACACTGTTGTTGGCAGTGCAAGTTATCGTAGCGCCGTCGTACGCCATTGTTGCCTTGGTCAGATGCAAGAATCCATCGGAAGGAATGTGATGCTTGCCTTGGTCACATCCAGGAGCTTCCTGGACGGTCCAGGTAAAATCCACTGCAGGATTGGCATCTCCCGTGCACTCGAAGACAATGCGGTCATTGACGTCGACAACCGCTTGCAGAGCTCCACTCGATGGCTGGATTGCAGATTCAGGATCGGTCGTGATGGCAACATCTCTTGGCTCGTATATCACGTCCAGTGGACCTACGTCACAAAAAACGTCTGGGTGGATGAGCTCGTGAGAGAGGTAGCAGCGAAAAACCTTGCCATTGTCTTCGATTTTAATGACTTTCTGAAAGAACGCCACGGTGTGCCCTGTGTTGACCTGCACAGTCGAATTGATGGCTTCTGAGTCCATGGACCAAGAAAGCGACACTGGCGGATTGCCATTCTCGGAGCTGCAGCTGAAGCTCTGTGGAACTCCGACCCGGAGCTCCGAGACGTCCCTTGGACTGCACGTCAACAAGCTCGTGTCAGGTGCATACTCGATGGTAAGCATCGCTGTATTTGATGTGGCCACTTCGATGGACTGCGGCTGAGAGTAGATGACGCACTTGAACATGCCTTCGTCTCTAGTCAAGATATCATCGATCCTCAAGGAGTAGTCGCCTTCTGCCCAGTTCCCTGGAAGACTGTATCTCGAGGCGTCCGCATGCTGTGTGTCCAGGCTCTCGTTGTTGCTTCGGGTGATCCTCCGCCCGTCCTGGATCCACGCCACCAGGTAGTCACTGGTTTTGTCACGCACTATGCAGGTTAGAGTGACAGTCTCGCCCGGTCGGACCACATGATCTTCGGGACTCCTCTCAATGGAGGGTTCCGTTTGTCCCGGTACTACATGAGTCGACCAGATGAGAATGAAAGCTGCCAAGTTCCACAACTGAGAGCTGTCACAAAACATGTTCATGATCTTGAGTGCGATTCCTGGCAGAACTGTCGGTAAAACACAGTGTTTATCTCTTGCCACAAGTGATTATTATTCCTAACAAAAGCAGATTGTAAATCCACAATATTCACTGTATCATCCAGGCTGAGTCAATTAATAAGTTAGAAAATTAGCAAGTCGTTTGTAGGATAATTATTAAAAGACAATGTCATAGCAGGCGCGGAGACAATGAGACAATTCCAAACAATATTTCATCGCTTGCTTTCCAGTGTCCTCAAAGTGAAATAGAAAGTACAGGATTTAACGTGTAACACAATAGAATGAAATCCGTAGGCTACACTCACGATGTTCTCGTCTGAGCATCAATCTGCAGTAATAACTGGGTACATAGTATCGAGAGAATTACTATAGCTATGCCAAGTTATCGAAAAACCTAACCGGTAACACCTTCTTGCTAACTTCCTGCCTGGGAACACTCGTATAGTCTTGTTTCCATGACGTTGCTTTTTTCGTACTCCCTATTCCTAGTGTTAATTGAATTGCATCTGAAGGATGTCAAAAGGCAAACCAGCCTTGATCTCAAACTATATATAGGAAGTATGCAGGGTTTACACAGTGGCTCATAAACAGTGTCAATTCACCACTTTGTTGCTCACTATTTTTGAACAATGGAAGAGAAAATGTTGCAGGTATCTCAGGTCGGGTGAATTTGCCTTTATAAATAACTCAAAATTATCCATGTAATCGTTGTATCAGTGGCGAAATTGATCAAAAGATGGACAGAAGTATATGCAATTTTGAAGTGTAACGTATGTCTGTATATTTATATTGATTATATACATATACATACATACATACTACACATATATGAAATCCAAAGAGTAAATGTTTCAATGCTTGTCACAAGGTATTACCAATTGATTTCTAGAACAATCTCCCCCACCAAAAACAAACAAACAAACACCCCCTCCCCCCCCCCCAAAAAAAAGAAAAAGCTTTAAAAAAAGTTCACTTTTTTCTTTCTTAGGGATTCAGGGATATATCGTGACTTGACAGATCACTATGGTCTTGTTTGTTTGTTTTCTTTGATTGTTTGTTTGTTTTATTTTTCCATCTGAGAAGATGGCTGAATAACCCACATTCAGCTACACGGGTTGGTCTTCCATGGGGTCCAGTTATAATATCTCTCCATGAACTCGCAAAATGAATCGTGGTAACAGCAACAGAAATGGCTTCTTCGGATAAGATTTTCCCTCTTTGCCTTTTCTGCCATGGAATTGTTGAAGTTACGTATTACAACAGGTTTTCTTTTCTTTTTCTCAACACCTGTGTACCCTGCCTGCTTTTCCTGTCATTTTGATGACAGGCCGGATGCGATAGCTTGTCCCACAGACTCTACCATTTCCTCAGCCAACTTTCAGAAAATGAAGGGAATGCTGGAGTCGCGTTTTCTCTGAATGCAAACCGTGATGATTATGATGAAATCCCGTCCATAACTCGGGATACGCATGACTATAGCTATTTGGGTGATGTGCGCTTCTTCTGGTCGTATTGAAGACGTCATGTTAGGTGAGTGTGTGTGTGTGTGTGTGTGTGTGTGTGTGTGTTCTTTGCATGTGTGTGTGTGTGGGTGTGACAGCACGCGTGTGTGCGTGTGTGTATGTCATCTCTCTAATACATATATCATACATGTTATGGTATGATTAGAAAAAAAAAACAACCACCGAAATGTATTGTACTGTATGTTGGAAAAAAAAAATTAGCAGCACAAGAGAGAAGAATACAGCTGCTTATTTTTGTTCATACATTGTTAACGTGGACCTGATATCGAATGAAATTCAAATAAAGAATATCATAAAGATAATGTGTGTGTGTGTGTGTGTGTGTATGTGTGTGTTTGTATGTGTGTTTAGAAACAAGATGATAGACAAAAAAAGAGAATGCGTTGGGTAAGTTTTCTTATTTCTTTTTCCACGAAATTTTCATACTTCAAGCTCTAAGATTTCGTAAGTGAGTTATAGTGAATTCAGGATTGTGAATAGCTACTCCAAAGTTAAATCAAGGGAACAAAACGGGTAGAAGATAACACCTAAGATAGGATTAAAGACTTCAAATCGTGATCTCGAGTACTATTCCATAATAAACAAATTAGAATAATCCATGACGTCGTTGCATCGTTGCACAACTGTCATAATAATATTTATGCCAGAAAGATGATAAAATAGCAAGATAGCAAGAACACTTTTTCTATGTAAAAGTCGTACTTACTTCACACCAGATTACAGTAGTTCAGATTACACTATTGGTCTAAAATATAATGTAATCGATGCTTCTTTTTTGTTTTCATTTCATTCAAAAGTAAGAATTGTTGGGACACAATTCAAGGAGGTCAGTGGTAAACATGTGGGGCGACAGCATCGCAGCATTGCTTTATTTTTTTTTTTTCGAGTGTAAAACTCTAGATTTTAGATTTTTCGTACTTTATGTCCAATTTTCCCGTTCTGTCCGTTAATTGGATTTGCTTTATTCATAAATCTCAACCGCGTGGAGTGGCGCTTTGTCTGAATGCTGCAAATGATTTGTGCAAGAATTAAAAGCACTAAAAGGTCGACATAAACGCACATGCGTTTCCGAATGACGGTGGAGTTAGTCATGGTTAACTCCAGTGGTTGGGGCCCGTTTCTTAAAACTTGTCATCAGTGACAGCTGCCACATTCCTATGACAAATTTTCTCTCAGCCAATCAGATGCAAGGATTTCAGTAGCTTGTCACATCTATGACAACTTGTCACTGATGACAAGTTTTATGAAACGGGCCCAATTGCACTACACAGCATTTATTTGATATGTCTATAAATCACGAGACATGAGAACAGAGTGTCCCTTAGAATTACAAACCCATTGGTCACTAACGGTCTTGATGAGCGCGTCTACTGAGCATTTGTCTACCACTCTCGTTGGCCAAAAGGCGGTTGAGTTTGTGTAACTATGTTTATATGGCATGCATGATCTAGAGTACAGTGCTTATTTTAAATGTCAGCAGCTTTTGACTGTGCCTAAATCGCGTTTCATCCATGTTGATCCCTGGTCCAAAGTACACATTGTAGGGTATTCTCAGGAGAAGGCTAACGATCTTCGCAGTTTTCTGTTGTTCACAAATCAGTGTAATTTCCATGCATAAGGCACAACCTGTTGTTACAGATTGGTGCCTCATAACTCAACTCGAGCAAAGTGTCATAATGTTGAACCATTATACCTGTAAACGCGACATGGTGCACTATAATATATTGTCAGGCTGTCCGCACCTTTTATAGCATGGACTCTCTCTGACAGTCATTACGGCAGTAACTCAACTAAACGCGTGTACATTTTATAGATCTGCAGTTACACGAGAACATAGTGTTCACTCCACCTCGCTGCATGGGCCTATGTAATAGTAATAACGTTGTTCAGACCCAAGATTTTTGTTTAGACTTGCAGATGTTGTATGTTTGTGTAGATGCGGATATATATGTATATAATTGTATATACGATGTAATTTACCGAAACAAAAAGACTCACATCACTCAACACAAGCACGTAATTTCACAGAGACAATCATAATTGTTATTGCAGTTAACAATGGGAATCTTTGGGAAAAAGATCTAACATGCAAAAAAAAAAATAAATATTGGACATACCTTGGAGTAACAATACAATTTGCATAATCTGAACAGTCATGTCTTGACACAGTCTTGGTGCTACTGACCTCACTGGTATATGAAAAAGGGTGAGACTACTAACATTCCACAAACTTCATGTTTTAGGTCAGATTAATTAAGAACCCTTACCATCTCTCCGAAGCTGTTGGAGTTCTAGAGTTTGACTTGTAAAATATTCACCAAAGAAAAACTTGAATGCGGTGTAAAATTTCACTTTCAGTAGTTCAGCGGAGGCGGCCAGCTAACCCGGACGGGTGTATGCGCAAAGACCTTATGCGGAAGTATAGGTAGTTGTGTTGCTAAGCAAGTAAACAACTGGAGCATAAATCAGGAAGATATATGAAAATACGCATTGTGCTGTTTGATAAAGCTGGCCGCACCTACCAGTATGTATCAATACATCACTCGTGGCTTGTAATTCTAGAATGTTTGCCGCGCCCATGTTCTTTTTCGGTATTAGTCAGATCTCGAAGTTTGAGAACATAAGGCGCGTTGTTTTTTCCTGTTATCAATCAGTTGTCATAATTATTAAAGGTCAAGAACTTCGCGGTATTTGTGCTTTTTTGACCCGTAGGAGTATTCTTCTTTTTTTCTCTTTAGATAAAGATGGCATTCAGTTTTGAGAGATGGTGCTTGAAGAAAAGACGGAAGCGGACTAGCAGAAGTCGGCTTCGAGAGGAAAGTCCATGGATCGCGGGGAGTGTCGCTGGAAATTGTGACACCAATTTGTTTTTGAGGCATTGCCTATTGGAACACTGCAAAAACATCGGTGTTAGATTTAACACCGATCAATTAGTGTAATAGAGGACCACACTCACAGGTGTACAAAGTATGTTGTGATGGTGTTGAAGAGTGTTCACCTGGCACTTCGTGGTGTTAATTTGACACTAGCTGGTGATATTTTTGACACTGCGCGGGTGTTAATTCAACAATGCCACCGCATGGTGTTAATTTCATATTGGTGTTAATGTCAATGGTAAAACACCCGTCCAGCTTCAATAGGAGACCCCACCAACGTGTAAATGTGTTTACACCTTCTTTTTTTTTTCAAAAACCAAGTACTTTATAGGAAAATTCTTGATCGTCTTGTTGAAGTTGAAATCAACAAGAAGAGCAGTAACTAAGAAACTATTAAAAACAGTTTTACGTTTTGAAATGACACCAGGAGGTGTTAATCTAACACTATAAATGAGCACCGGCTCACCAGCTCGATGTTTCATATGAAAGACCGGACTTTTTTTCAGTGAATTATCTTTCGTAAGTTCAGTGGCTGTACTCTGTCTGTGTTGGGAAGTACGATGCCGTCTGGTCTGTACACAGACTTCAGGATAATAAATCGTTGCAGCCTTCTTTCCTTCTTACTCGACTGCGCACTACACAACTTTCGTCCAATACCAGTTCTGATGTGACTAGTAGACAGAGCTGAAGTTCAAGGGGTTACGGGGATGACTAATTTGTCAAGGATGCGGCAGACAAACTGTATCGTACGGGAAGCAAGAATGGTAAAGCGTCTGGGATATTGATTGGTCGATTCTATTTTTGACCGCATAAAAACGGAACTATTCCGCTGGCGACGCCGCGCCGCGCCGCCGAGTAGACTCCCGACTGGGTCCTTGATTCCCTGCATTGAGCCGAGGGGCTGCGGAGACCTCAATAGAACATCAAACAACGGTTGTGTGAAGAGGGCGCCCTCAACTTTGCAATCTGTACTCAAACAGATTGATAATTGTCCTAAATTGAAGTAAATAAGCACCGAATTAATCCGTGTTTATTAGTATAGCCACGATAAAAATCATGGGTATACATATATACATACTCGGGCAGGACTCGAGACTTCAACCTTAAACCTACGGCCTCCTGATCTGTAAATTAACGTCAATCTCAAAAAGCGACACCATGAGAACAAGTGAATAAAATTAACAGTGATACTTCTTCAAGTTCAAATTCAAGTTTATTTATTTTCATATCCAACAAATCAGAGATACAATGTAATGTTCGCGTATACAAATACTGTCACGAAATCAGCACAACAGTGTGATGAACATAGTAACATGTAATAAAGACACAGGTAAATTATCAACAGAGATACAAATAAATGTTATATCATTATGGTAAACACAGAAACAAAATTGCTGGGAATGGAGCGGACTGCTAAAAAGCAGAGCTTGTAGTATGCAGTCCCCTTATTAAAAAAAAATCAAATTGCACCGAAAAAAAAGACAGAGTAGTACACACATACATGCACACGCAAGGACGCACATTAACAATCACGAGGCAGCTCTCTTGTAAGGGAAGAAAAGATAAGTAGATAGAAAGATTAGTGAGGAAGGTATGGCTATGAAGAGTCCGAGGCGGACAAGAAAGAGGGGAAGGAGTAGGAAATGGTGGGTCATAACCGGGGCACTAGAGGCACAGAAGTTTGGACTCGCTGAGGTACGAAGAGTAACAATAAAATTAAACCGAAGTAACAACAATTTTGCAAATCAAGACTAACAAAAGAGTAACTTACTGTGTTGCATATTTTTTTATTTTTTTTTTTTAATAATTCTTTAACTTTAGGAAAAGTATTAAGACTTAAGGTATCTTTCAGACTATTATCAAGAGAATTCCACATTTTTGGGTCAAGAAAAAGAGAATAAAGATTTTGCAAAAACCGGTCTACTCAAAGGCAAATGATATTCACGGGATTGACGGGTCGGATATGCATGAACAGTTCCGTTTTTCATAAACATGGAATGAAATACAAAGGGGAGAAAATGGTTGGTGAGTTTATACATGAATTGTCCTAATTGCAAACGGTATAAATCATGAACTTTCAAAACATTATTTTCGTGAAATGAATCATTAGTATGACCTTTCCACGATGCGTAACAAATGATACGAAGAACTTTTTTTTTTCAGTATGTAATAATAATATTCTTTCTATATAAGTAGAAAAAGTACTTCCCCATTCGAGCATCCCATGATTTAAGTAAGGTAATAACAAAAGTAGAGTACAAATGTGTATAACATAAAAAGAACATTTTTTAAAAGACAAAATTTAACTTTGTTTATAACACCTATATATTCTTTGAAATGACGCGACATATAGAATCAATACGTAAAGCCCAGAATCAAGACTAAAAAAATTGATGGAAGAGACTTCTTCTTTGATAGTGTCTTCCAGGAAAATATTTCTCAGAATATTTTCCAGAGAATTACTGAAAAACATACATTTGGGTTTTTTTTTTTCTCAGATTGACTGACAGTTTGTTCGCTCTTATCCATCGGAGTAATTTCATTAATTCAATATTTACAATATTAATTAATCGATCAGGATAAAAAAATCAGATAAAAATACATTAGTGTCATTTGCAAATAATAAAAATAATATTCTTGTTTTGGTTTCTTTGTTTTGTTTTATTTTGTCTATTTGTATATATGTTTGCTTTTTTCTATTGTCATGGGGTGTTGCGCAATGAAGCGATCTACGAGAATCAATGAGTGCATAATTTTTCTTGATGATGATTACATTATTATAGTGCAAATAAAAATATTTCATTTCATGTTATTTATTTCAGTTCCAGCAAATGCAATATTGCAGTAAGACATTTGAATACAGTGGACTACCTTTATAAGTCCTCGGGACTGGCAGTTTTCTTTTGTTATACAATGCATCGAAATCTCGTTATAACCGAACAAATAAACAATAAAAATACATAGAGTGGATAATGTTGCGATCTGAATTTTGACTTTGTTGTAACCGGAATTTCGCTATAACCGTCTTCGTTATAACGGGATTGCACTGTACTCATGTTTACACAAACTCATTAACACATTATAATAGGGGGAAATACTGTGAACCAAAGTACTTTAAATGTTGTGACCTTTATGACAACACCGAATCAAAATTGTTGGAAATGGGGGGGGGGGGGACTGTTAATAGTAGTTTGCACTCTCCTCATAATGATGATAATAGCAATATATAATGTTATGGTAATAGTGATGACAGTAATGACAATAGTACCAGCAGTAATCACCATAACAATGATGGATGATATTATAATATAATAACATAATAATACGCACATATACAAATGTAGCGCCTGTGTCATGAACGTTTACAATCACCTACTCATTTACAAACAAAAGACAAACTGCGTGAGTGATTAATTATGGACGAAGTCAAAGTATGGAATCAAGTTATAAAAATCCATGTAGACTCCTAATTCAATAAACATCTAGGATATAGCCTAGAAACACAATTACAAAGCAATGGCACAGTACATAAATAATCGATTAAACAGATTGAGGTAAGTTTGATGTTGATACTAACGAAAGAATCAATATCACAGTGTTTCTTAATGACCGGAGACAGAAGTGAAAGCGGAACGGAAGTGTTCGTGTAAATTAAGCGAATTTACCGAGGGCATTTGCAAAGATCAGAGTTTATACGTGTACGTCACATTTTCACGGGGTGACCACTGTCAGCGTTTCTTGCCCCCTGAAACTGAGCTAATTGGTGGTACTCATTTTCAGTTAAGTAGACTATACTGGGCAGAAAATCATGGGTATAGAACCAATGAGAAGATGAGGTGTAAGACAGTGACAATGAAAATGGACAAATTGAAGAAAAGAAGATGAAACAGAAGATGAGATATGATGCAAGAGAGGCAGTTAGTGGAGGAAAAGAAAAAAGGAAGCAGAGTAAAAAAAAAAAATCATTTTATTCCCTCGTTCAAACTTTTGTTGACAACAGAGACAAATTACACCCCAGTTTCTTCGCAGTAAGCTGACAGATCCCTCGAATTCGAATTTTATTATCGTCATTTTTGTCAAGTTGATGAAGGTACAAAACGTATAAGTTGAGGGGCCTAGCTCTAACATGGGTTTGGATCTGGGAACAGTTTGGTCTCAACCTATTACATTCTGTTTCCAAATTGCTGAGGTAGGTAAGAAGACTGTGAGCTAAACAACGTTACCTTTGTGTCTCCCTCTTATATTTGGTTATATCCTCGTATGTTAGTATAAGCTTCCTCTTTTGCTGAAATCGTGAACTTGAATAATGATTATACTGTACAGTATGTCCCAAAAAAAAAATACAGTCGAATTTTTGCATTGATAACACCCAATATTACGATTAAACCGTCTGAATGCTACTTCAGGGTCTTTAAATATAACATCTTAGCTCTATTTTGCAGAAAATCCCATTCAGTTTTGTTTAGCGGTCACAGAGAAATGTGGATTGCTGTAAAGCATGTCATGAGTCTGATTCTTCCAAGTTTAGCACTTGGGTGCTCTTGGAACTGCGGTTAATGTGTAAACACAATAGACAGAACATGGAGGGAAGGGATTCCTGACATGCTCTACAAAAATTCTCATTTCTCTTTGACCAATGAAGCAAATCGAATGTGATTTTCTGTAAGTTGTGGGCATGTATATAGTTTGATACCGTGACATTGTGTTTGGCTTAATTCGCTATTTTGAAAGTTATTGTTGCGGAAGGTACCGTTGTAATTTTTTAGGGACATACGGTATAATCATTCTCCTTCGATTTGAGTTTGTTGGTAATTCCAAGAGCCTCAAGCACCGACAGCTGATCATTCATGTACTTTTGCATTTATTCTTGCATTTCGTTTCTTTCAATTGTGACCCATAAAAACCAGTTTCGGGGGGAGGGGGGCCTTAAAAGTTTTTCCCCAATATGTTCTGTCGTGTGTCAGTGTAGTGTGAGTTGACCACACCTTTCTTTGATCCATACCAACCATGCATCGTCATATCCGGCGAGTACTTGGAGGCTTCGGGCTTTCGGCCAAGTGTTTCGGCGAGCGTGCGAGTGTAATGCGGGGCATTCCCACAGCACAGGCCCACGTACGGAATCTTGAGCTGGGCACAGCGTTCGGCAAATTCCGCTATGTCTCGGCGCGAGGAGAGCAGACAGTTCAGGTCGGCTGGGAAGGCGCGATCACCTTCACACAAGGGCATAACAGGATTGAGATGAATGAGAAAAAAATAGAAAAAAAGTGCATTAAACATGATCATCCATTTCCATCCACTTTTTTGTGGGGTTAAATTTCTTGAAATTTACAAAATTGTATCACTGTCCATTGTTTGTTATTATTGATACAGACTTGGATGTGTATTCAAATGATATGATCATATGTGTTGGAAATGAAATAAAACGAAACGAAACGAAAAAAAGTAAAGTCATACAAATTTCCACATACAACATTGTGATCATAATCATCCCGTTATGCTCTTTTGCATTTTTCCCCCGTCGACTTCAAGTTTGTTCTGCCTGCTCAACTAATTATACTCCTTGACTTTTTGGTGTGTGTGTGTGTGTGTGTGTGTGTGAGTGTGCGTGTGTGTGTGTGTGTGTGTGTGTGTGATCCTGGCTGCCTGACAAAGGCCATACCAGCTGTCAGTACAAACCTTTAATCAAATAGAAATATTGAACATGAAACGACTATTGCAGGGTACAATGACCACGTGACAATCACAATTATAAAATGTTTGTGCATAACTTCAAAAATTTGAATTCAGCCTGACAGACAGGAATGTGTTTTTCTTGTTTTAAACAAACAAACATGAGAACTTAATTATTTCAATAAGCCATTGTACCTGAAGGCAGAATCAGATGCTCTTATGACATTTGATACAAATTGCAATGATTTAAGTGATAGTTTTCTGTTGTTGTTTTTTTTTTTTTCATAGAAAAGGTCGTCTTCCTTTTTTTCTTGTTAGACACAACCCATGTTAACACCTGTGGGGCATTTCATGAAGCATTTTGTGTCGGACAAACTTGCTCTCAGCCAATCAGATGCAAGGATTTCAGTAGCTTTTATCATTTTGTCAGACGAAATATCTGACAAAATGCTTCATGAAATGCCCCCCTGAAACACTCGAGGAGGAAGGATGGCCGGTATCTTTTAATACGGAGACGATGCGCGAATTCAGTCTGTTCGACACTCTCTCAAAGGTTTCCATGGCAACTTACCAGTCTTCGGATCTGGGATGGACGAAAACGAAGGATATTCTTTCGTTGTTCTGTACGTCACAGGTAGGACAGCTAACGGTGTCTAGTGATGTATGCATAGATAAAAAATAATGAACAGTCTCTCAGTCAGTAGAGTGTGTAATTATTGTTCCCTTATTGATACACGCATACATGTGCACAAGTACCCGAGAAGATAAATAGAAAGAAAGATAGAAAGATAGATAGATAGATATAGATAGATAGGTCGATTAATTGATTGATTGATTGATTGATTGATTGATTGATTGATTGATTGATTGATTGATTGATTGATTGAAAACAGATAGCAGGTAAACTTGCAGTTTGGTGAAAAGTAAATGAATGAAAAGACAGAAAATGGGAGAGATAAACACTGAATACTAGTATATTACATTTATACGCCAAACGCCAATTTAAGGAGATAGAGACATCAGAAGATTAAATCTAAGAATTCATGCCGTGGAATGAATTTATAATAATGGAATAAATGTAAAAAAGAATACATGGGTAGAGTCAGTTACATGTACACAGAGGCAAGATGATAGAGAAAGCTGGAGAAAGAGAAAGAGGGGCGAGAGAGAGAGAGAGAGGGAGAGAGCGAGGGAGAGAGAGAGAGAGAGAGAGAGAGAGTGGGAGGGGAAGGGAGGAAACCAGAGAGGACCATTAGGGTAATCATTAAAAAATTCCATCATGAATTGGTAGAGGACAGGCATGATATAATGTGCCCGGAATAATGTCTATTTACCACTTGTCATGTATATTATATCATGGCAGGTGGTAACGTTGGACTGACTTCAGATGAGCTTTGGGGGGGGGGGTGGGGTGGAGAAGAAGAGATGATGACGTATTAGTCGAGGGAAGCTAAGTTCGTGATCAAAATGTGACATTTTAATGTAACATTTTGTAAACCGATGGAACACTGATGACGAAACGTCAGCATTTGAACATTACGGCCCGAATTCACGAAGGTGGTACAATCTTTGTCCATTGTTTAAACCACAGACAAACGTATGGAGCGCCAAGTGTCGCATGACCTCTTTCGTTACGAAATGACCATTCGTTGAAATTATCATTTCGTCGACGAAATGTTAACAATTCGTAACGAAATGACTGAATGACTGAATTCGGGCCTACGGTTCCAAAACAAATTTTGACACTGGGGGCATCTCGACATAATCAGGGTTATGCATTACTGAAATTGCAGTGCTTACAAAAGATTGCAAAGATGATTCTTAATCACTATACTTTATCTTTATCTTGTCCAAGTATATATATATATATATATATATATATATATATATATATGTATATATCCCTAGTTGGCACCTTAGGGAGACATATTGGGGGGAAGTGTCTTCATTAGGGAGACAACTGGTCATTAAGGAGACAATTTTCGTGTCTCCATTGCGTAAACTGCCATTTAACATGTATATAATAAATTTGCATATAAAACAAATGGAAATGTCTTCCAAATGACCCATCTAGGAGTATATATATATATATATCTTTTTTTGGTGGGGGTTATGGCATATATTAATTCGTCAGATGATGTAAGACTTTAAAGTGATATGCCCCACATCATTACAAAGAAAAGAATTAAGAGCTAGAAAACTGTAAAGATTATTTTGACAAAGCCAGCTTAACGCGCATTTTTCTACCCTTTGTAATTTCAGACTTTACACAGGTGATAAATTATAATAACACAAGGCATGATTATTATGGAGTTACCTTTATACCGTCGTTGAGGGCACTCTCTACAAGAGTCATAATAGTTTCAGGACCTTGCGTGCAGTTAAAGCCCACGACGTCCGCTCCAGCGGCGGCGAGCCTGCGAAGCGCTTCGTTAAACTCTACCCCGTCGATGGTGCATAGTTTGCCCTCAGCGTTCCGCTTCGGATGGGACGAGAGAGTTACGACGGCCGGCAGACCTGCAGCGGGTAGACAAAAAGAAAAAAAGGGAGAGAGAGAGAAAAAAAAAAGGATGAATTACATTACATCAGTAACCTTCTTTAATATGCATTTGCGATTGTTATCCCTATATGTGACCAATATCCGCAACGCTCTTATTTTTGTCGAAACGTCATAAAGCTTTCGTCACTGTATTTACGCTTGAGCTTAATGCAATTGTTATTTTAATTTAGTAAAACAAAAAGAATTTTCCCTTTCAGATGATGGCACTCACCTTTACCATGCTCTTTGATGGCCTCGGTAGCTAGGAG
Organism: Diadema setosum; assembly: GCA_033980235.1. Classification (NCBI taxonomy): domain Eukaryota; kingdom Metazoa; phylum Echinodermata; class Echinoidea; order Diadematoida; family Diadematidae; genus Diadema; species Diadema setosum. Next base: position 29,160,099 of record CM067076.1, read on the forward strand.
CGCCTCTCCAAAATAGCCAAATGTCTCACCCACGATGAAATCGGCTTTCTCTTCAACCGCCCATTCTATCTGCTCCTGTGATAGAAACATTTGCCATTTGAAAATCATTTGCTTTCTCTTTGTTTGTCAGAAAGTGTACGAAATCAATTTTGTCTTAATCATTTAAACACATATAACTCATGTGCACGTTTTTCTTAAAGCAAAAATAATAATAATAAGAGTAGTAGTAGTAGTAGTAGTAGTAGTAGTAATATTGACAATAATAATAATAATAATAATAATAATAATAATAATAATAATAATAATAATAATAATAATAATAATAATAATAATAATAATAAGGTCATATTTATCCAAAGTAGCCTCTTCAGTGTTGCCACTGTTCTGCCAGAGGGCACATTATTAGGACCCTAGAGTTGCCAGGTACCCATTTTATTCCCCGAGGTCGAAAATGGTGCGTAACACACCTTGTCCAAGGACGTAAGCACTGGGCGGGAATCGAAGCCCATTGCGAGTCGGGAGTCGTATCCACTGTGCAACAGCACCTCCACCGTTCTATACGCTGTACATGTATTCGATAAAAACAGCTATTTGCATTGTCTATTTTGTATAGTTTTTGTGGTCTGACTTTGTGGTGTTGATATGTATGACAAGGCCAAGTTCTATCGTCGAAAAATGCCCTCGCCTGTTGCGACGCAAGCACATGATTTTTAACTGCTTTGTTTTGTTGGTTTTTTTTTTTTCGGGGGGGGGGGGAGGGTGACGGCGCTACATGCCGAAGGGGTTAACGGTCAATCATCTCCCTTAATAAAGTTCCGCTGCCTCTACTATTTTAGCTAAGAAAATTATAATAGTGATCACTACGTAATACGCATACCTCCCCCGGTCCTTGAATGATAAAGAAAAAGCAAGAAAACAATCGACGAAACAAACACATGAACACAAACAAATAAACAATCAGACACATAAACATACGATTTGTTGATCCTCATGCTCACTCTAAACATGTCCGCCGTCTCCCGTCTCGCTTCGTCGTCGTCGGGTTTGTAGACGAACGTGTTGGAGATGTCGCCACACATCAGCGTCCCTGTCTCGTCGGCGACCTCGCGGGCCATCCTGAGGGCGAGTCGGTTCTGGTTCTCGAGGTCGTTCAGGCGTCCGACGATGTTCATCTTGTGTCGATTGCCGTAATACTATACATTGCGACACATAGGTGTAATGGTCAGAACACTGATATGCAACTTTCAATACGAACATTACTTCGAGTTGGCCAATAATGTGAAAGCATAACAAATCACCTGTCAGTAAAGTAAGTATATAAAGCACTTCCTGCATGGCTTCTGGGCATAGACACATCGTTTTTGAAAACATATCATTGGTGGAAAGAATGTAGACACATGATATCTTACAGTGTAGTTTTGAGTTCAGAACAGTGTCCTGAACCTTATGTATATAATGTGTATATATACTTAAGTATATTATCGAAAACAAAACTGAAACAAAGGTCATGTTGTATTCACCAACAGTTTATTTCGACACACCAAACATAACTTTACAGTAACCTTAACTGTCAGTGAATACAGCATGAACTTTGTTTCAGTTTTGTTTTTGATGGCATTATAACGCCAACACGTGGACAATTATATATATATATATATATATATATATATATATATATATATATATATATATATATATATATGAGTTCAGTCCAACTTTAAAGGGATGGTATAGTTTTGGTTGGGATGGGGAACTGAGATTTTAATTTTCTGAGAGATGATTAGAAACCACTTGTGAAATATTAGAGAGCATAAATTTCTGCATGAGAGGTATATAAAGTTTATTTGATGGTAACTGGTTTTGAAACGACCGAGATATCAAAAACAAACAAACAAACAAACAAAACAAAACAACAAAGTAAATCAGAGTGGTCCTTATAAATGGTTGGTCTCATTTTTTTTTAATTAGAACTTGTTTGTTTCCATGTGAGTGGAATACTTACTCCAACTTTATGGATAGTTATCTTTACAACCATTAGTACTTCACGTTATCAATAATTTTTATGACTTCAACGTTATTTGCAGGAAAGTCGCGTCCCAAATTAACCTGTTATCATATTCATTTACAACTTTTTTATATACAATGGGTAAGATTAGCATATTATTTAGTAGTCTTAATGATGACAATCCCTTACAGTAAATGCTTGTACAACGTCACTTCCGGCGTGCACAAAATCGCGGTACATCTGCTTGACCATGTCGGGATGTTCCACTACTACCTCGGGGGTGAAGGGACCGGCCTTTAGGTAGCCAAGACGCTCGAAAGCGAAAATGTAGCCCTCGGCACAGATAACCGTCTCTCCATCCTCAATTCGTTGTAGGAGACCTGAAATCACAGCCAAAGTATAATGGTTGAAGTTTGCAAAATAATATATATATATATATATATATATATATATATATATATATATATATATATATATTTTGAAACGAGGAAGGAAAAACTGACCAGAAACAATTGTAATAATAAATAGCGAAAACTTTGAGCAAAGAAAATGGGTTTTCATCGGGATTCGAACCCGAGACCTCCGGATTACTAGACCGGTGCTCTACCGACTGAGCTATTGAAAGCCCTAGATCGGTGTTCGTCCCAAACCCGTAACTCTCTTTGCTCGTGTGGTCAGAAGCTATAGTGTGTGTATGTGTGCCACACACACACACATTAACCTGACATAAACCCAAATGATGTAAATCAACTTTGGAATAAATGTGAGGGATCGCCGAAGCGATGCAGCTTTTTGTAATATATTTTGAAACGAGGAAGGAAAAACTGACCAGAAACAATTGTAATAATAAATAGCGAAAACTTTGAGCAAAGAAAATGGGTTTTCATCGGGATTCGAACCCGAGACCTCCGGATTACTAGACCGGTGCTCTACCGACTGAGCTATTGAAAGCCCTAGATCGGTGTTCGTCCCAAACCCGTAACTCTCTTTGCTCGTGTGGTCAGAAGCTATAGTGTGTGTATGTGTGCCACACACACACACATTAACCTGACATAAACCCAAATGATGTAAATCAACTTTGGAATAAATGTGAGGGATCGCCGAAGCGATGCAGCTTTTTGTAATATATTTTGAAACGAGGAAGGAAAAACTGACCAGAAACAATTGTAATAATAAATAGCGAAAACTTTGAGCAAAGAAAATGGGTTTTCATCGGGATTCGAACCCGAGACCTCCGGATTACTAGACCGGTGCTCTACCGACTGAGCTATTGAAAGCCCTAGATCGGTGTTCGTCCCAAACCCGTAACTCTCTTTGCTCGTGTGGTCAGAAGCTATAGTGTGTGTATGTGTGCCACACACACACACATTAACCTGACATAAACCCAAATGATGTAAATCAACTTTGGAATAAATGTGAGGGATCGCCGAAGCGATGCAGCTTTTTGTAATATATTTTGAAACGAGGAAGGAAAAACTGACCAGAAACAATTGTAATAATAAATAGCGAAAACTTTGAGCAAAGAAAATGGGTTTTCATCGGGATTCGAACCCGAGACCTCCGGATTACTAGACCGGTGCTCTACCGACTGAGCTATTGAAAGCCCTAGATCGGTGTTCGTCCCAAACCCGTAACTCTCTTTGCTCGTGTGGTCAGAAGCTATAGTGTGTGTATGTGTGCCACACACACACACATTAACCTGACATAAACCCAAATGATGTAAATCAACTTTGGAATAAATGTGAGGGATCGCCGAAGCGATGCAGCTTTTTGTAATATATTTTGAAACGAGGAAGGAAAAACTGACCAGAAACAATTGTAATAATAAATAGCGAAAACTTTGAGCAAAGAAAATGGGTTTTCATCGGGATTCGAACCCGAGACCTCCGGATTACTAGACCGGTGCTCTACCGACTGAGCTATTGAAAGCCCTAGATCGGTGTTCGTCCCAAACCCGTAACTCTCTTTGCTCGTGTGGTCAGAAGCTATAGTGTGTGTATGTGTGCCACACACACACACATTAACCTGACATAAACCCAAATGATGTAAATCAACTTTGGAATAAATGTGAGGGATCGCCGAAGCGATGCAGCTTTTTGTAATATATTTTGAAACGAGGAAGGAAAAACTGACCAGAAACAATTGTAATAATAAATAGCGAAAACTTTGAGCAAAGAAAATGGGTTTTCATCGGGATTCGAACCCGAGACCTCCGGATTACTAGACCGGTGCTCTACCGACTGAGCTATTGAAAGCCCTAGATCGGTGTTCGTCCCAAACCCGTAACTCTCGGGTTCGAATCCCGATGAAAACCCATTTTCTTTGCTCAAAGTTTTCGCTATTTATTATTACAATTGTTTCTGGTCAGTTTTTCCTTCCTCGTTTCAAAATATATTACAAAAAGCTGCATCGCTTCGGCGATCCCTCACATTTATTCCAAAGTTGATTTACATCATTTGGGTTTATGTCAGGTTAATGTGTGTGTGTGTGGCACACATACACACACTATAGCTTCTGACCACACGAGCAAAGAGAGTTACGGGTTTGGGACGAACACCGATCTAGGGCTTTCAATAGCTCAGTCGGTAGAGCACCGGTCTAGTAATCCGGAGGTCTCGGGTTCGAATCCCGATGAAAACCCATTTTCTTTGCTCAAAGTTTTCGCTATTTATTATTACAATTGTTTCTGGTCAGTTTTTCCTTCCTCGTTTCAAAATATATTACAAAAAGCTGCATCGCTTCGGCGATCCCTCACATTTATTCCAAAGTTGATTTACATCATTTGGGTTTATGTCAGGTTAATGTGTGTGTGTGTGGCACACATACACACACTATAGCTTCTGACCACACGAGCAAAGAGAGTTACGGGTTTGGGACGAACACCGATCTAGGGCTTTCAATAGCTCAGTCGGTAGAGCACCGGTCTAGTAATCCGGAGGTCTCGGGTTCGAATCCCGATGAAAACCCATTTTCTTTGCTCAAAGTTTTCGCTATTTATTATTACAATTGTTTCTGGTCAGTTTTTCCTTCCTCGTTTCAAAATATATTACAAAAAGCTGCATCGCTTCGGCGATCCCTCACATTTATTCCAAAGTTGATTTACATCATTTGGGTTTATGTCAGGTTAATGTGTGTGTGTGTGGCACACATACACACACTATAGCTTCTGACCACACGAGCAAAGAGAGTTACGGGTTTGGGACGAACACCGATCTAGGGCTTTCAATAGCTCAGTCGGTAGAGCACCGGTCTAGTAATCCGGAGGTCTCGGGTTCGAATCCCGATGAAAACCCATTTTCTTTGCTCAAAGTTTTCGCTATTTATTATTACAATTGTTTCTGGTCAGTTTTTCCTTCCTCGTTTC
>CM067076.1:29167967-29297967 GCA_033980235.1 Diadema setosum
TTCTCCTTTCGCAAACTTCTGGCACAGGCCGCACAGCTTACTTATCAAGCAAAGAAAGTGCAAGGAAATGTACCGAGTCATTGAAGCATTAGATGAAATTGTCTCTGCTCATATTACATATTACATTCTTCGATTGAACGTGCTCGGAAATAAAAGGGATTGCAATGTTGTAAAGTGTCCAAATGTATTCGTTATATCACTGTATCACTCTCGAAGACGCTTGGCTAATTGTCTCTGTGGGCTTTGGCCCTTGATGTATGCATCAAAATGATTTAGGTTTTTCTTTCTTTCTCTCTATCTCTTTCTCTTCCTCTTCTCCCTATTTTCTGTTCCCTTTTTTTCACACTTTTGCTTTCTTTTGCTTTCTTTTTTCTATTCCCGACTTTCCCAGTTTCCCGCACTCTTTGTAGTTGAAAGCTTTTCACCCCCTCCTTATTCCCCCTTTCCCTCAGAGGTACCCACATGATACAAGCATAGTCTTTTGAGTGGGTACCTCACCTTTTTTCTCTTTTTTTTTTTCGCAGAGTGTATAATTATACAGTGTATGTTTCTCTTCGTACTGATCATGTAGACATAAACATGTTGTTATCCCCGTCTGGCTATGTACAGTATATTTTCAATGACTCCCATGTCAAATTCATCATATTGTTTCTTGTACATTCTGTTGAAAAAAAAAAAGTGAAAATAAAGTTTGAATTTGAATGTGAATATCACAGCTTTAAGGGGTTACATTTTTTGTTTTGTTTTTATCTAATATTGTTCTTTCTGAAAGAGCGTTATGATAAGCAGATGATAATAACAAATAATAAAGACGTGCAATTTCCAGAAGATATGACGACATAATATAAAACGTTGGCGTTCAGTCAAAATAGTATAAAGACTTGCGAAGTGAAGATGCTATGCACAGACCTTTGTAATGTTAATTCATGGAGTCGATAAAATGCTAATACATGTATATCACATGCTAATAGATGTATATCACAATCCGGGTACCACAACAAATGCACAGATGACAATTCGAGGGTCCATAGCACAGACAGTGATCATGTCCGTCTTACCTTTAGTCTTGGACATGATGTGACGTCACAAGGTCGACACGAAGCTCTTCGTTTAGGCCTGAGAGAGACAGGGGTTGGGAGAGACAGGGGTTTAGCGGTCGATGCCACAGCGTTTTTCATACAGCTACCACTTCGTGGTATATTGAAATGAATGAAGACTGCCAAGATCAATTGAATACGATATTGTGCTGCAGAGGCCAGCTGTAAACTTTTGTACCCGAGACTATTCCATTAGGTGCAGAGGGAGTAGGCGGTTGAGAAAGGGATTTTCTTGGATTTATGTCCCGGGTTTGTGTTTACAATTTATAGACCATGTGATGAAATTTTTAAAACGTTTTGTAGGGAAAAGGATGTGCACGTGTATTTTTATATCACAAGAGGATGGACGCAGTATAAGAATTACGTAGGAACAGAAAGATCCAAACCACCATTATTCACTTGAATGGCTGAAAATTGTTACTTCAATTGAAAAAAAAAAATCACTATGCTTGCACAGTCCTATTTGATAATATTAACTTAGCGCTCAATTACCAGACACAAGTTTTCAGATGGGTATCTGTCCAATCTAAATTCTTGAGACATTAAAGGGATCGTATAGTTTTGGTTGAGACCTAATTTCAGGTTTCTAACATTCATTGGTGAGATAATGAGAAACCTCTTATGAAATATGAAAGAGCGTATAATTCTATGAGGAATTCAACGTTTATCTGATGAAAATTGGTCTTGAAATGGCCGAGATATCAAAAAAGAGCGATTCTAATCAAGTGTGGGACCCACACTTTATTACGATCGCTTTGTTTTACTTTGTTTTTGGATGTTTCAGTCATTCCAAACACGGTTTTCATCAAATAAACTTTGAATTCCTCTTAAAATTGTATGCTCTGTAGTACGTCATGAATGTTTTCTTGTTATCTTACAAAAAGTTAAAAGCCCAATTCCCATCTCCACCAATACTGTACTATCCCTTTAACCAGTTCACACGATTATTGCATGTACTGTAAAGTAAATTAATATTTTGGTGCGTCCTTGCAACAAGAAAGGAAGGCTTTCAAATTCAACTGCAGTCAAAAATAAACGCGCACTTTGATCGAAGCGACTTTACAGCCTGAAAACAGGGCCTATACCCGATGCGATAGACATAGATGGCGTGCCTTTATGTGCTCTTGTGTATGCCTGGGTCGTAGTGTACCATAATTGTGGTATTGTTGTGTGTACCAAAGTGGTAGAGTATTGCAAATTACTATTAATGACATAAAGATAAAAAGATACAAAACATAAACGGTATTTTGCTAACACTATAATACCAAGGTGAAAGTCTGCAAGGTGGTACATTTAGTATACGAATGGCAAAAGCGTATTAAATATAATATGATCGACAGAACAAACGTTTCTCGTTGCGAATGTAACTACGACATAACTTACCAGTGTTATCTTTGAATTCTGCTCAGGTGGTAACTATACAAAGCCCTGACGCTCTATACAGAAGTGGCGAATCAAGTGGTAGCTTTTTGAAATGGTTGCATATCGGGGTTAGATGCCCCGAGTTCATACCCTATCCATTCGGTAGCATTGTGTGATAGCGCCAACAGGTGATATGAGTACTCGCTGGTCGCACTGTACCAATGGTGAGTATCTGAAAAGGGTTCACAGAAGGGACCTACATGTAAGCCTAAAATCACCGGCTTCTATAGTATGTTATAGAGGTCGGTACCTAATATCCATTCCCAAGCAGGAACTTGCGTTCAGTCCTGTGAGAAACGTGTTTGATACAAAACGTCAATGAAGGTTCTAGAATAGCGGGTCTGACAGTGTTGATCAGGTAGTGATATATACACTATGGCATGGTATTGACCTTTTCTGCGCCATGGACGTTGGACGGTGTGGAGGCCTACAACCAACAAAGAAGGTTATTACAAGGTTATCATGATTTTCTTTTATGGGGTTGTCAGTGCCAATCGGCATTCAATGCATGCAAACGGTTTAAATGCAATCCAACGTCACCCTCAAAGTATAGCTCTTAATAATTGAAGGCACAAAGACAGAGCAGATGTTCCATCGAAATCCGTATACATTTTTTTTTTAATTGTCTTTTTTGAAGCGCCATGAGCACTGGTCCAAAAGGTTGACCTGTGCGCTAAACAAGTACATAGCCATTATTATCAGCAATACTTTCAGTGTCTCAATACTTTAATATATATATATATATATATATATATATATATATATATACATTTTTTTTTGGGGGGGGGTTGTTTGTGTTTATGTTTGTTTGTTTGTTTGTTTGTTTTTAATGAATGACTGAGGTAGCGAATAGAAAAGGCAAAGGAGTACTACACAAGACATAACAAACCAAGAGCCTTTAAAGGAATCCAGGGTTTTTATCACTGTTTAATCTATAGGGACTCCATTTACAACCAATACAAATTAACTACAAACTGTACCATAAATGACTCGTTCTGACGGCTGACATCTCTATAAGAATGTTAAGAATGAAAGACATTTCATCATGCAAAACTTTGAATTCTTGAACATTTTATTCACATTTATCCACATCGGGTACAATGTATAACCAAGAACAAATAAAGTTAAGCGATTTGGAAAGTTTTTGCATTTTTTGTTTTGTTTTGAGTGTCTATTATTCGCTAATTCTTACGTATAAATGTAACATAACATTTATTATCTATTAGAAGCTCAGAGTTTTCTGCTGAGAACATTGATAATGACATTAACGTTTAGTAAAGCTTTACGATGACGATGTACCTGGAGAACATCTTTATCGTGCAAGCTTAACCTACCAACAAAAAATACAATTTATACTAATGTTGCACTATATCAAACTATCAGGGTATTCTCTCCTGTAGAAATGTTCGGCAGAATTATAATTATCAATATCTCTATTCTCAAGCGAGCTGATGCGATGTGCACTAACTCAGCACATAATCTATGGACTTTTTAAATCATTAGTGACACTTCTACAGTTTCCATAACAACTTCAACCGACAATCTATCCCATACAATAATCTTTGTTACACTCTGATGTCATATATATATATATATATATATATATATATATATATATATATATTAGAGTATATATATATGTATATATATAATATATATATATACTCTAACTTCAGACTCATAGCAGAACACCCGTAGCAGAACACTCAGCCATGACCAGACAGGACATATTGTATAGCCCAAGACAGAAGATGAACACACGGTGCTGTGATGCAGGACATCACGTCAAATTATACACGTCCCAGATCCTGATGAAGGCCTGATGACAGGCTGAAAGCTCGACTGATTAAAAGGGAGACTCAAGATCAAGAGCAACGTCCGCTTCAAGTCTAATTTCTTTCAGTATATGCTACCCACAATGAGGCACCGCGTACGTTTGGGAAGGAAAATATCTCTCGCACTATATATATATATATATATATATATATATATAAGGTATAATGATTATACTCAACGTATTGATCGTTGTGTTGGTAGTAGATATTATAAGAATTAAAAAAATGAGCATGCATACTCGGGCTGGATTCAAACCTTCGACCTGGGACTACATTTCATAAAAAGTTGCTATGAATATTAGCAACTCTTGCTGGAATGTCAGACGTCATGGTAAAGATAAGAATCCAGCTTCATGAATGACTGTTGCTATGAAAAGCTGCCGTTCTAGCAAGAGTTGCTATCCTATTATCTTTTATGAAATGGAACCACGATCATCGGACAGGTGTCTTATCCACTGGACCACCGACCTTCGTCCGACAGCCAGTGCTAGTTTTAATCCTTACAGCATGCAGTGGGTACTGCGTAATGATATTCTTGCGTCAAGATGTTTTTATTGCAACTGATCATCATCTGATAATAATTGTTTACGTCGATGTTGGGCAATTTGCCAATCAGTTGCAATAAAAACGATTCGAAGCAGGAATTTCGTCAATTTGAATATATCATACGTATTTATCATGTTTATATACATTGTAGTTTCTTTGCCGTCACCGTATATTTCATGAACAGTTGTGAAGATGTTACAAGGACCTCATTTCACACAGTAGATATTTTCAACAAACAGTTTCATGTACAGAACATTCTGATGAAATACCTCGTTGCCCAAATTTACTTGACTTATCATGGCACTCGGTGAACACTGCACTCTAATCACTTTTTTTTTTAATAAACTTCAATCAAAGAGGTCAGTCGAGTGATTTCTCCTTCTTTTGCAGATGTTGGGCAAGTCATGACAGAAATACATGTAGATCTGAAATTAAGTAATATCTTTCAAATAAAACTAGAGAAAGAAGAATGATTAAGTAATCAAAACATAGTATGGTTGTAAAGATTGATCCAAGGTCCCCGTGGAAGTTATTTTACTATAGATCTTATCACCCTTTATGCCATCTTACCCATTTTATGACAAAGGCGAGTACGTGACTCGGATATTGATGATATTCACCCCTCCATTTTTCCTATTTGGAGAGGCTTTAATAGTCCATGAAATATCAAAAGTCCAGGAGTCACAAGAGACGTTATTATAAATGAGAAAAAAACAAAACAAAAACAAAATCTTGTAAATATATCAGAACGTATTGCTCACGGCTTTATATGGCTTCATAACCCATTTTATGAACTTATCCCAATTATCACCATAAGAGTATAAAGTTGACAACTCAATAAAGATCGCGTTCACAAACTCTGAAATTAATCCGCATTATTTTTCATGAGCGAACTTCTGAATGAGACGGATAAATCGTCATGGTCCTCATGATAAGTGCACACACCTCATCAGATCATGTGATGCTGGGGGGGGGGGGGGGGAGGGGAGTGACCTTTGGCATTCGAAAATATCTTTTATCATTACTTATATCATTACTTTTATATACACCAACTCCCTTTGATTTCGATGTGGATATTAAGTGGATAATCACAGCATCGAAATTAAGCGGATTGCTCTATTACATATCATCCTACTCCAATTACGACCAAGTATAGATGCTGATTTAAGATTATCCACATAACTGAGTTTACCAAAAAAAAAATAAATTAGGGGTCAGTTTTATATCTAGACAAATGCATATTTTCTTGTCATGCATCGCAGCGATGTAAAATATTCTTCTGCTTTGTATTCAATTAAATATGCAATTAGTATCTATTCGATGATTTTCCTGTTTATTAATGTAACAATAAATTAAGTTTTTTTTTTTTTTTTTTAGCAAACTTATACAAGTTCCATCTTAAACGAATGTCATATACTTCTAGGAAATTTTCTATATATAAAAAAAATAAAAAATAAACTTTTCCGCTTACAGGTTTAATAATAACGTTTATGAAGTTGTTTCTTTCTTTTTCTTTCTTTCTTTTAGTCGAGGCCTTGTCACTGAATTTAACGATCACTGTAGATGCGATAGTGTTATTGTGTATCAAGAAAGTAAACCTGTGTCAAGCTTTGCCATCAAACTTTGCTCGGCAAAAGTTGAACCTTCTATTGTTTTCACATGAGAAAAAGAAATCTCCATCATTATATTTATCAACAAACTTCACTGGTTACCCTGTTGTTATGTCCACTATGATAAAACTCACAGGGATTCGATTTCATCTTCTACTAGTTCGTTTTGGTGAGTCCTATGGATTGCCTGTCTAGGTAGTAGGAATTCAGCTTCCCCTGATTGGAGCCAAACATTCCGTGGAGTGACATATCGGGCGAGTATTTGGAAGCCTCAGTCACCCGACCCAACGTCTCGGCCAGAGTACGAGTGTAGTGGGGCGAGTTGCCGCAGCACAGGCCGACGTAGGAGATTTTCAACTCTGCGCACTGACGGGCGAATGTTTCAATGTCGGTGCGAGAACATTTATGAATATCCAGATCAAGCGGGAAGCATTTTTTCCCTGTGGCGAGACACAAAAACAGACATAGAAAAGACATACGAACAAAACAAAACAAAACAAAACAAACAGGCTTAGTTTTTCCCATACATTTGTTCAATACAAACTTCGGGTTAAATATATTCATAGGATAAAATCATAGACATGGTCGAATCCATGAAAATCTTGATCTATGTATATTAATAGCTTGAGTGCTTCGAGCGCCGATTGGTACCGAGAACCCCCATAGCATTGTCCAAAGTCCTTATGGCAAAAAAAGGGCTAAACGAGATGATAGGTACCATAAAATCGTACTACATTAACGTTTCACCGCCTGAAGATCATTTTGATAATAGAGTTTTCTATTAAGAGGCATTAATGATAGTTTATGAAAACGAATTTGCTTAGATGACATATCAAAATAGATGGAAAATGTCAACAGTGCGGTGTAGACTAAGATAATCTACATGCGTATATTGAGTGTGAATTAAACAAGATTTTTGTTTTTCGTATCTGACATGTCAAATATAATTGAAATTATATAAATGTTGATTTTAACATAACAGGAATGCATTTGTTAAATGCCAATAAGGAGACTTAATTAGATTTGCTTTTGACAATTACCTCTTGGTTTATGCACAACACAAGAAATAAAACAGGAAAAGAAACTAATAGTTTTTTAAGAAGCTAATAGTTTCTTATTCTTTTTCAATCTCGGGAAATGCTTTTTTTTTTCAAAGTATTTCCTTTTCCATTTTCTGTAATGTGATATGAAATGTTTAATCATGGAGACAATAGAATCCTGTTGGCGTAAAAAAAAAATGTGATCAACATAATATGTCCTCAGTAGAACCGCTCCACCAAGAGGGCGGAGCTGAGTAGGGCCATCCAGCCGCAGCTTCATGAACTTTTGTGATAATTCCTTGTATTATTCAGTAAGATGTGATGTGCACATTTTATTTTGCTGAAATGAAATAAATCAAGAGCGTTTAAAGACAGTGGACATGATCATATATCTTTGCGTAGTTGCACTCAAACATGAAATGATACTTTTCTTGTCGAGGTAATAGAACAAGCAGTTAGCATAAAACAAGAACAACATAAACGTGCTAGGCACTACGTGTCTTGTTCAAGCAATTCCATACTTCACCAAGTACCTGAGGTGGGATCAGTAAGAACCAGGAAAGTTGGTTCCGCGTCGCTCGTCCGGTAGGGCACGGGTAGAGCAGCCAGTGGTGCCTGTATGGTGCAGGAAGATAGGAGAAAAATAAGGGTCAAAGGTTAAAGGTGAGAGAATATTTTGTGTATCCTCTCTTTGGGGGTCTCTACTATCTAAGTTACCCACTAAAATTTTCCTTCGTAATCACGGAAGATATCTGACCGATTCAGGACATGGAGTATTAAGATACAATCATTATGATACGACCACTATCATGTGTCGTTCAACAATTCACTTCATTAGAGTTGCAACTGATTGACTGATTCATTAATTTGAATCACTCGATTATATCCTGATGGTGTTAATTATGTCGGCCTGATGATTACAGAGGATTTGTAAGAAGAAGTTCCAAATGACGATCTAACTGACATTTATCATGACAACAATCATCATAATCATGACATATAGTCTTCATAAAGGAGCCTATTGACCTCCCATCGTGTTAAAGTAACAAAATAAAACAAACTGAAATTCTACTAACAACACAAACTATCTCGTGTTTAGTTTTCAGGTAAACTAATTTGTTTGACTTCACTTCTGAAATTTATATAGGGTTTGCAGCTAAACTCCGCTAGGAGATCGTTAAAGAAAGACTGTACGCTCTCTTCGCTCCAAATTTGTACGTGTTTTATGAATCTACTTTAATTTCTAATCTGAACGAATATAGAAGCCCTAATGCAATGAAAACGTGTCCAGCCTCCAGATGAGGTGTATGTTTTGAGACTCTGCCTCATCAACCACGCCTTATTAAGTTCTGACCAGCCAGGTGTGACATCTCTTTTAGATAAACAATAAATCTTCCCTGATATGCTTTCGTATCCTTTGATTCGACAGTGCTATTGGTCTTTGATTGATAAATATCATTTACAGGTAGTGCGAGACATGATTATGTACACGTACTACCTACCCCAATGTCACCGTTGGCGGCGTTCTGTAGCACCGGCATCATAGACTTTGGTCCCCGGAAGCAATTGAAGCCGACCACATCCGCCCCTGCAGCCACAAGTCGTCGCAGGGCATCGTTGAACTCCACTCCGTCCATCGTGCACGGTTTGCCCTCGTCGTTCTTGTTCAGATGGATGCCGAGAGTGATCACAGCCGGGACCCCTTCCAGAAAGAGATGCAAAACTTCATTACCTCTCCCGAGAAAAAACAAAAAAACAAATCAATTTATAGTCACCGATCACAACAAATAACGTTACTTTGTATTACAACCTTTGACCCTGATCTTTAATTTACACGCCTCGTTTTATTCAGTCGATTGTTCACTGATCTTATCCTTCTATAAAGTTACAAGTTATTAAATTGTGAACTTTTAGATCTAACTTTTAGATCTAGAAGTCACAAATTGTATATAGTATAGGCCTACTCACTTTAATAGAGTCATATCCAGGTCGTTCCGCTATAAAGAAATGTTTCTTTATTGCAATCTTGATAATCTTGACTCCCAGCTGATGAGAGAGGGAGAGGTGAGGCATTCCACAAACCTTTGCCATACTCCTTGATAGCTTGTAGCCCCAGAAGGGCTTCCCCGAAATGACCAAACGTTTCTCCGACGATAAAGTCAGCTCCCTCCTCCACAGCCCACTCGACTTGTTCCTTTAATGAGGGATAGAGAGGGGCGGAGGAGATACAGTCAATTAATGTCTTTGTTTGTGATGAAGTTATCTATGTTAGAGTAATTGATCTTTGATCGCTGTGTCACTCAGGTGTAATTGGTTCACGGCGCTTCAGCACGCAGACATAACGGCCAAATATTTGGAAATGATAATATAATATTTTCCTTATTTTTTTTTTAATCTCAAAATGTCTCTCAGGTGTAATTGGTTCACGGCGCTTCAGCACGCAGTCATAACGGCCAAATATTTGGAGATGATAATATATTATATAATATTTTCCTTTTTCTTTTTTTATCTCAAAATGTCGAAGAGAAAAAAAGAAATAACGACACTGTATTAGATCCAAGGAACAAATTCTTTTTGAATGTCTTTTGTCACTAGCATACCTTCACAAATAAATGAATGAAACGAATAAACCGTACACTCTAATCATTTTACACATTGTGTGTAAAGCAAGAACTCTGTATCCGCGAAACATATCACAAGTACTCAGAATTTGGTTTAGGAGAGCAATGGATTCTGTGGCTCTCCCAGACCCCCCTTTTTTTTGTATGTGTGTCATTTGGCTCTTGGTCAATGCTGCTAAGACCTATGGTTTGCTCAGTATGAAAGGTCACTAGATTTCCATCAAAGTTGTAAAATTGTACAGTTCAAAAAAGAAAATTGTTACTCGCCGTCTGTAGAGAGTAAAGCCCGCCGCACACTAGTCGCACGACTAAGCGACTTTGGATCTGAAATAAACAAGCGTGTTTATTCTGAGGCTATTGTGATTGATTTTGGATCCAAAATCTGTTAGTCGTGCGACCGTAAGTCGTATAGTTTGTCTTAAAGGGGGAAATCCAGTCCAAACATAAGTTAGTCTGATAAGAAAAGTGAAATATTACGAGTTCGGATGAAAATCGGATAAAAAATAAGGAAGCTATGACATTTTGAAGTTTTGCTATTTGGGGGGGGGGGGGAGTTCTTGAACAGTCAATATGAATATGCAAATAGCAAAGTGAGCATGTCATTCCCTCACAACTTGCCATATAGTTTGTACATAAAGTTTTTAAATTTCCAGTTTTTCATTCAAACGCAATTATGACCGATGCTCAAATCCAGGTATATCTAAATGATCACTATTCTGAAGTTATTCAACCAGGAATAACATCATGTTTCAGACTTAAATGACAAAATCATGGAATTCTCGTTATTTTTTTTTTTTTGTACACGATCAATAGAAAATTGTGAGGGTAAGATATGGTTAGCTCACTCATTTGCATATTCATATCCATTGTACAAAAATTGTTTTGCAGAAATTAGCAAAACTTCAAAATGTCATAACTTCCTAATTTCTCATCCGATTTCAGTCAAATTTTTACTGTTTAACTCGTAAGATTTTACTCTTTTTTTTTCTCAGAATAACTTATATTTGGACTGGATTTCCCCTTTAACTTTCAGCATATTTCTATTTGACTGACCTACCTTGAACAGCAGCTTTGTTTCAGCGATAGCCTCCTCGTCGTCGGGTTTGTACACAAATGTGTTGGAAATATCGCCGCACATCAGCGTTCCGGTCTCGTCAGCGACCTCGCGGGCGATCTGGAGGGCGCGGCGATTCTGTTTTTCGACATCGTCCTCGCGTCCGATCAGCCTCATCTTAGAGCGATTACCATAGTACTATTAGTTTCAGACGGAAACAATATCTTTGGTTACAGTGTGAAAGGATCGACAATCATAGATGTGTTGAATGAAAACCTTAACGATCTTAAACAAGAATTCTGAAACACTGACAATTTACATTAATCCGCACAGCATAAATTCTGGAGATGAGTAACATTATTATGCTGTGACATGATCAATCACATCAGAGACATAGGCCCGAATCCGCGAAGGTGGTACAATAGACCAGTTCGTAATTCCCCTTTGCGCATGAGCAGAAAAGGGTCATTACAAGTACCAACAGGCATTTTGGTTTATTAATTCACTGAGATAAGCATCTGTAATGTGATGATTATTCATGTGATCCTTATCTAAATAGTGCTTGCCAGCACATCCACCTGACAGCAAGCTTGGTATTTGGCAATATCAAAAGAAAAAGGTTGTTATTGCATTCATTACGAAACAATGAATTATGATGCCTGCTAAAGTGTCAACTGACGCAACGGCGTAAATCCGTACTGAGGAGTGGGGGGGATGATTGGCGATAGTCACCATCACCACGATTACAAGCCCATAACCGGACCGGCGCAGCCCGGGGGGGGGGGGGGGGGAAGCTTGCCCCCCCCCCCCCCCCCACACACACACTTTACAGGGATCAAATGTCCCACTCTTTTCCATGCAAAGTGGGAGGGAAGTGGCAGCAAAAATATGACGACTTTTTGTTCTTGTTTTTGTTTGTTTGTTTTTCCTTGTCAGCCGACTTTCAAAAACGTAGCGCAGCCCTGAATAATACCCAAATAAATTCAATAAAATGCTAATAAGGATATCCATTTCTTGAATAACGTAGTAGATATTTTCCTGTAGCTATTAATAAATTGTATTCTTCAATTTTCTTGATTTAAGTCAGTAAAGCAATCATCACAGGGGCATCGTTCCGTTTTAATTATGGGGGGTAGGGGAGGGACTTTGAGTTTGAATATCTGTGCGAGGGAGCGGAGCGGCCTAGCGGGGGGAGGGTGTGGGAGGGAAATTTGGGAAAATTGGGAAATTTTGGCATTTTCAGACCTCAAATTCAGCGATCTGGTGCACACTTTTGGTGAAATTTGGGATTTTTTCCTATAAAAAACAAGTAAGAAAAAGAAATATTCATAGATAATTGAATGACTACATCGTGGTATTTCAGCTCTTGCTCCGCCTGTGCGACATCACTGTGAAGGCCTAAATAGTGGGGCCTATCACCGGCGTAGCCAGGATTTGATCTTAGGGGGAGCGATTAGATGCGAAGGAGCGATGCGAGCGAGGGGGGAGGGTGTGGGAGGGGGGTTTCCCCCTCCCACAGTGAGAACTTTTTGCATATTGATGTTGTAAATGGTGCAATTTGATTCATTTTTTTTTTCAGCGATCTGGTGCACACTTTTGGTGAAATTTGGGATTTTTTCCTATAGAAAAACAAGTAAGAAAAGGAAATATTCATAGAATATTGAATGACTACATCGTGGTATTTCAGCTCTTGCTCCGCCTGTGCGACATCACTGTAAAGGCCTAAATAGTGGGGCCTATCACCGGCGTAGCCAGGATTTGATCTTAGGGGGAGCGATTAGATGCGAAGGAGCGATGCGAGCGAGGGGGAGGGTGTGGGAGGGGGGTTTCCCCCTCCCACAGTGAGAACTTTTTGCATATTGATGTTGTTAATGGTGCAATTTGATTCATTTTTTTTTTTGCGTGTTCTATCGACTTGAAACAGTCCAACATGTTTAAGGTAGCAGTACATTTTATGTAGATTATTATTGAACAATTTTGCCTATAAAATGGGAGAGAAACTTCTTGTCTTAATTCTTACACTGAAGATCATGAACGCGATCATGAATTTTGACATTGTACAGTCCAAAAGCGGCCGTTTGTAGTTAATCTTTTTTCGCTGTGGAAATTAAGGGGGGCGCACCGGGCGCATTTGCTGGCAATTTAATACTGGCAGCAACATCAGGAGAATGACATAACGATTAAATGCGAGCGAGCGAAGCGAGCGAGCTTGAACATTTTGACATTTTACAGTCCCAAAACTGCCGTTTGTAGCTACATTTTTTCGCTTTGAAAATTAAGGGGGGGGGGGGGAGAGGACACCGGGCGCAACTGCTGGCAATTACCCGGCAGCAACATCAGGAGAATAGCATAGCGATTTAAAAATGCGAGCGAGCGAAGCAAGCGAGCTTGAAAATTTTGACATTGTACAGTCCCAAAACGGCAGTTTGTAGCTATATTTTTTCGCTTTGGAAATTAAGGGGGGTGGGGCGCACCGGGCGCAACTGCTGACTATTACTGGCAGCAACATCAGGAGAATGACCTAACGATTAAATGCGAGCGAGCTTGAAAATTTTGACATTTCACAGTCCAAAAACTGCCGTTTGTAGCTATACCTTTTTCGCTTTGAAAAATAAGGGGGGGGGGGGCGCACCGAGCGCAACTGCTGGTAATTACCCGGCAGCAACATCAGGAGAATGGCATGACGATTAAATGCGAGCGAGCGATTGGAAGCGAGCGAACTTGAAAATTTTGACATTTTACAATCCAAAAACTGCCGTTTGTAGCTGTACTTTTTTCGCTTAGGAAATTAAGGGGGTGGGGGCGCACCGGGCTCAACTGCTGGCAATAACTGGCAGCAACATCAGGAGAATGACATAACGATTAAATGCGAGCAGGGAGGTGTTTCTCTTCCCACCTCCCTGATGCGAGCGAGCTTGACAATTTTGACATCTTACAGTCCCCAAACTGCCGTTTGTAGCTATATTTTTTTCGCTTTGAAAAAATAAGGGGGGGGGGGGCGCACCGGGCGCAACTGCTGGCAATTACCCGGCAGCAACATCAGGAGAATGGCATGACGATTCAATGCGAGCGAGCGAAGCGAGCGAGCTTGAAAATTTTGACATTAGATTTTACAGTCCAAAAACTGCCGTTTGGTTAATAGGTCTGAACCATTAATCTAAAGCAATGTTCATTAGATTAAAGGCGGTACTTGCATAAATTATGGCAAAATATGGGAATCGACACCCGTTCCTTTTGTTGTTTTTTTTTTTCTGGAGGCAAACGAGTTATACTAACTGAGCAAATATGAGCCAATATGGAGAGGGTAAATGCGTTGCAATTCCTACGACTGAAACTCGTACAAGGCTGTTAACGAACTCGTTTGTTATCTAGATCTTTGGGTAACTCATGCGGAGCTCGACGTGAGTCGTATCGCGCTCGGCATGGTGCACTCGTTCACGCCTACGTCCGTGGCCCTACAGACTGTGTTGCATCAAGGAGGTGGGAAGAGCACCTCCCTGGTTGAATGCAGCTGGTTGCCATCTGGTAGTGTGGCTACGATAGTAGTTCAACATCCGAAGCATGCATTACGGTCGATATTGCTTTACATGCATTCAGTGGCGTATCTAGGGAAAACGGCGCCCGGGGCAAGCGAGAAAATTGCGCCCTTAATTTCTGAAAAAGTGTTCAACCCCAACCCCATCCCGGTAGGGACTTTAAACAAAGTCCACATGATATGCTTTTTCAAGCACTTTAAAGGGGTCATTTTGAGGGTGATTTAAATGTAATGAATTTTGATAAATTTTGGCGAGCGAGCGCAGCGAGCGAGCCGAAAATTTTTGTATTTCAGCTTACAAAAATGGAATTCTTGTTATTTTTTGCTTATTAAATCTTACAATTCTAATCAAGATATAGTGACGGCCTTATAGATAACGATTTATACCAACAAGCTGAGGACTTTAAAAAATACCCTGTGTGAGTACGCGCGAGTGAGCCGAAATTTGTATAGTAGTGGAGCGGCATAGCCGAACAATTGTGCATTTTGTGATAAAAGCACCAAATTTCGTACACAGGTTGACAATCACGTTCAGATTAAATTTAGATATTGGGCCATCGTAAATAGCGCCCTCAACGTCCATGGCAGCCATTTTTCAAGATGGCTGCCATCAATGCCATGTTTTCGTAAAATTTGCTAATTTTAGGAGAGAAAAGTGAACAAGAGTTTGGTTACAAATGGGAAATTACATTCAAAATAAATCTAGATATCGAGCCATCGGAAATAGTGCCCTCAACGCCCATGGCAGCCATTTTTCAAAATGGCCGCCATAAATGTCATTTTTTCAAAACATTTGCTAACTTCAGAAGGGAAAGCCAGTAAGATTTTGCAAACAAGTGGGAAATTACATTCAAAATGAATTTAAATATTTTGCCATTGTAAACTGCTCCCTCAACGTCCATGACAGCCATTTTTAAAATGGCTGTCTAATGTGCCACTTCTTCGATGATTTTGCAAATTTCAGAAGGGAAAAGTTAATAAGATTTTGCCCATGAATGTTAATTACATTCAAAATACATCTAGATATTGGGCCATCGGAAATTGCGCCCTCAACGGCCATGGTAGCTATTTTTTCAAAATGGCCATTTTTTGTTAAGAAATGCAAATTTCAGAAGGGAAAGCCAATTTTTTTCTTTTTTGTGCAAACAAGCGTGAAATTACATCCAAAATAAATCCAGATATTGGGCAATTGAAAATTGCGCCCTCAATGGCTATGGCAGCCATTTTTTTTTTTTTTAATGGGCACCATAAGTGCCACTTTTTCATTAAGAAAAATGCTAATTTCAAAAGGAAAAGTCAATGAAATTTTGGTTATAAATGGGAAATGACATTTAAAATAAATCTCGATATTGGGCCATCGGAAATTGCGCCCTCAACGGTCATGGCAGCCATTTTTCAAAATGGCTGCCATAAATGCTATATTTTCGAAAAGATTTACTAAAATCAGAAAGGAAAGCCAACGAGATTTTGCAAACAGGTAGGAAATTACATTCAAAAGTAAACTTATTGGGCCATTGCAAATTGCCCCCTCAATGGCCATTTCAGCCATTTTTCAAAATGGCCACCATGAATGTCTTTTTTTTTTCGTAAAGTGTTGCAGACGTCAATCAGAATTTCCACAAAGGTGGAAAATTACATTCAAACTGAATTTGATAATATGCCATCCAAAAATGCACCCTCAAGAGCCATAGCAGCCAAGTTTCAAACAGCTGCCATGGATGCCCCCCCCCCCCCACCTTTTTTTTTCCAAAAATTTGCTGATGTCAGAAGGAAAAGTCAATAAGACCTTGCAAACAAGTTGAAAATTCTGCTCAAAAATAAATTTAAGTATAAGGTCTTTTTAGAAGGCGCCCTCAAGGGCCATGCTGACCGCCATGGATGTCTGGTTCTTTTTTATTTTCGGGGTTTTTTGGGGGTTTTTTGGAAAGATTTGCTAATTTCAGAGAGAAAATCAATGAAATTTGTACATACGTTGAAAATTATATTCAAAAGAAAATAATATATGAGGCCATTACAAATGGCACCATCAACGACCATGGCAGCCATTTATTTCTTGAAAATATGATAATGCCAGAAGACAATACAATTTCTTGTGCAAATTGACAAAAGACATTCAAATAAATTCAAGTTTGAATTTGAATTTGAATTTGAAATGAAGATATTGAGCCACCATTTAAACATCGTCCCCAACGGCTATGGCAGCTCTTTGTCAAAATGGCTTCCACACACTGCTAAAGAGCAATTATATCTAATGCAATCTGGTGTTCAAAGAAATTTAAATTAAAAAAAAAGGTTTCATTCATGGGTTGGTTCTAAATTCATGTTTTCAGTTTAGTTCTAATTGCAGTATTTCGCGTGTGACGGCTAACAGTATGGATATCAAATGTATGTATTTTTATGGAAGCATAGCATAAAGTAAATTAACTTTTTTTTTTTGTAAAATGAAAGGCCATGAAGAATGTCTTAAGAATGTCTAGGAAGTTACATTTTAGAATAGATACACGTCATATAGTCCCATATATTCAATGATATGGTGTAACTGTCAAAGTTGATACATGGCACCATTATCCCTGGATATTCATATTACTCTTTTTCGGAAATTTTTCATGTTTGCCACCTAAAATATGCATTCATCATTGGTGCAATCATGGAGCTAGCTCCATGGTGTAATTGTCAACTTGCGCAAAAAAATGTTTATTGTCTTCTTCCGGCATTAGGACATCTTCATAAAAGAAAAATGGCATCAATGACAGCCATTTTGGAAAATGGCTGCAATTACCGTTATTAGCATTTTTTTTTCTTCTTGAAAATTTGCGAAGGAACAATTTCTACAGTTAATGCAACCTAGATATTATATTGTTTGATTTTAAATATGATTTTCAATTTATGAACACATTTGTTGACTTTTTTCTGAAATTACCATTCTTTAAAACAAAATGATTATGACAATGGCAGCCATTTTGGAATATGGCGGCAATGGCCGTTGAGGGCAGTATTATAATAATCTAATACAAAGATTTATTATAATAATCTAATACAAATATTCATTTCAAACATGATTTTCAAATTGTGTGCAAAATCTTATTGACTTTTCCTTTTGTGAAATCAGGAAATAAGAAATAATGGAATCCATGGTGGCCATTTTGAAAAATGGCTGCAATTACCATTGAGGGCGCTATTTACAATAATGTAATACATAGGCGCAAGATATATTTCAAACGAAATTTTTTAATTGAGTGCAAGATCTTATTGACTTTTCTTGTGGAATTAGTAAATTCAGAGAAAAAAATGCATTTATGGCGACCATTTTGAAAAAATGGCTGCCATGACCATTAGGGGGCACAATTTGCCCAATATCTAAGTTCATTTTAAATGTTTTATTCCACTCGTTTGCAAAATCTTATTGATTTTCCCTTCTGAAATTTTTAAATTTTACGAAAACTGGCATTTATGGTGGCCATTTTGAAAAAAATGGCTGCCATGGCCGTTGAGGGCGCAATTTGCCATGGTCCAATATCTAAATTTATTTTGAATGTTATTTCCCACTCGTTTGCAAAATCTTATTGATTTTCCCTTCTGAAATTTTTAAAATTTTTACGAAAACTGGCATTTATGGCGGCCATTTTAAAAATCCCTGTCATGGCCGTTGAGGGCGCAATTTGCGATGGCCCAATATCTGAATTTATTTTGAATGGTATTTCCGACACATTTGCAAAATCTTATTGATTTTCCCTTCTGAAATTTGTAAATTTTTACAAAAAATGGCATTTATGAAGGCCATTAAAAAAAAAATGGCTGCTATGGCCGTTGAGGGCGCTACTTACGATGGCCAAATATCTGAACTTATTTTGAATGTTATTTTCCACTCGTTTGCAAAATCTTACTGGTTTTCCCTTCTGAAATTTTTTATTTTTTTTTGCGAAAAATGGCATTTATGGCGGCCATTTTGAAAATGGCTGCCATGGCCGTTGAGGGCGCAATTTGCTGTGGCCCAATATTTAAATCTATTTTAAATTTATTTCCCACTCGTTTGCAAAATCTTATCGATTTTTTCTTCTGAAATTTGTAATTTTTTACGAAAAATGGGATTTATGGCGACCATTTTTAAAAATGGCTGCCATGGCCGCTGAGGGCGCTATTTACGATGGCCCAATATCTGAATTTATTTCAAATGTCATTGTCAACATGTGTGCGAAATTTGGTGCTTTTATCATAAAATGAACAATTCCTCTAATTTTTCAAGCTATGCCGCCCCACTATAGGCCTATTTCCGCATTATCATCACGTTTTGTTCTCATCTTTTTTTTTCTTTGATAAATTTTGGCGAGCGAGCGCAGCGAGCGAGCCGAAAATTTTCGTATTTCAGCTTACAAAACATGGAACTCTTGTCATTTTTTGCTTATTACATCTTATAATTTTAATCAAGATATATATATCTATATATATCACTATAGTGACGGCCTTATAGATAACGATTTATACCAACAAACTGAGGACTTGGAAAAAATACTCTAAATTAGTACGAGCGAGTGAGCCGAAATTTGTATATTTCCGCGTCATCATTACGTTTTGTTCTTATCTTGTTTGATTTGGGGTTTTTTTGCGCCCCCCCCCCCCCCCCGTTATGTTCGAAACCGTTGGCGCCTTCTTTTAAACCAATTGGCGATCGCTTCAGAACGAAAGAAATTGCAGCCGCTGCTCCGTGAAACATTTTGCCTGCTAAATATAAAATGACATGTGTGAACACAATAGACATTGTCATTTTGTCCGCGTCATCATCACGTTTTGTTGTTACCTTCTTTTTTTATATAAATTTTGGCGAGCGAGCGCAGCGAGCGAGCCGAAAATTTTTGTATTTCAGTTTACAGAACATGGAATTCTTGTGTGAACGCAATGAAAATTGTCATTTTGTCCGCGTCATCATCATGTTTTGTTTTTATCTTCTTTGATTTGGTTTCTGCCCACCCTCCCCCCCCCCCCCCCTTTCGGGGCGAGTTTCTTCTTCTTCTTCTGTTATTTTTTTATTTTTTTCTTCTTCTTCTTCGTTTTTTTTTTTTTTTTTTTTTTGCGCCCCCAAGGAGTGGCGCCCGGGGCACGTGCCCCCCTTGTCCCCCCCCCCCCCTAGATACGCCACTGCATGCATTGGTGTGCGAGAGAAGTACACGAGCGCTGCTAGCACTGTTCAGCAGTATATTATGCTCTCGTCACGAGGCGGGCGTGTGAACGTCATGGCTCATGCATTACAGTATGTAGCCTATGACCTAGGTGGGGATGCAGCTGGTCTGATGCGACGAGACTACGAACAGTGGATGCGCGCGAATACACCGCCTATGATCCAGTTGTTTGTCGTTGTTTTCTTATTTTTTTTTAATCGGTGGCAGTCTTCTTATACGAAAAAAAAAAAAAAAAAAAAAAAACTGCCACCGATCTTGGCGCCTATAACTAGCGGACGCGGTAGATGCGTTCACTGTTCGTAGTCTCGCCGCATCAGATGTATCGCTTGGCAAAGACAATTATCTCGCTGCATCATACGTTTAGCTTAACAGCAAATTACAAAAACAATAACTGCATTTTCCGCCTAGATTATAGGCTATGCAATAATCCATCATGCTGAAATCAATATCACCACATTTCTTTTTGTTTGTTTATTTGTTTCTTTGTTCCTACATCTTTTTCTTGGGAGAATTTCAGGGGGGGATATTTGTACAGGCCATCCCCCCCTCCTTCAAAAGTGGGGGGGATATATCCCCCCCATCCCCCCCGGGATTTACGCCCATGAACTGACGGACTATTCTGGTCACCTGGTCTAAACACAAGTTCATACTTTGTTTGAACACGAATTCCATAAATTGTTATGTTGGGCAGCTTATGCATTATACTGCTTTGCAAACGAGTGATGTGCCTAACCAACTGAGAAAAAATAAAGGTCATTTGTACCAAGGTGTACGTGAGCTAATTACGAACTGGCTTAATATGGAGCGCCAAGTGTCGCATGGCCTATTTCGTTGACGAAATGTTGTCATTTCGTCGACGAAATTACTGATTTCGTAACGAAATAGGCCATTTACCGTGAATGCTTGCACAACGTCACTTCCGGCCCTGACAAAGTCTATGTACGTCTGCCTGACTAGATCGGGATGGTCAACTACGACTTCGGGTACATACGGACCTGCCTTCAGGTAGCCCCTGTGCTCAAAGGTGTAAAGATATCCCTCCGCGCAGATAATCGTTTCTCCGTCCCGAATCCTTTCCATTAATCCTGCGGTTAGAAAATTGAGCAACACAAATATGTTACCATTATATCTCATTCCCGACAGACAAGCACATTATGCTGATTTAAAATGCAGCCTCAACTATTATACACTCAATATGCACCCACACGCCGTCTCGAACACACGGGCAAACATGCATGTCTGCACAAAATATGTGAAGTTCTCCCTCCTTTTTTTTCCAGAAACATTTGTACGTTAACAATAACGCAAAGCCAATATATTCATATTTTCCTCTCCTTTCTCAAAGGCGTTGTAGCTCTCACGCAATGTATACTTTTACGGGGTAATATTCTGTATTCATATGTATTTTCGCCAACATGCATTAAAAATGAAGTATATTTTGTTTCTTTGCCTTACGCTTTCGCTTACGCTTTGTATGCTTATTTATTTCGTTTGTCAATCTACGTGATCCCTTATGGAGAATACACACACACACACACACACACAAAAAAAAAAATAAATGAATACAGAGTATAGATCAAAGAAAGTCCTGTCAATTGTATTGCGTAGAGCTAACATTTCTTTTTAATCTGAATTTTGTTTTCACCAAAAAAGGGGGGGGGGCACTAGAAACAAAAGAGACTATCGCGAGGTTTTTCTGTTAAGCCCAATGCCCATCACTGTGCGACCTGAGCCTGCGAGCTGGTGGCGAGCTGGTGAGAGCCAAGTGTCGCATGGCCTATTGCGTTACGAAATCAGTCATTTCTTTATAATGAAACGAAAAATATTGATAATTTCGTTACGAAATGATTCACATTTCGTAGCGAAATAGGCCATGCGACACTTGGCGCCCCATACAACTCGCACCAGCTCGCCACCCAGCTCGCAGGCTCAGGTCGCACAGTGGGCATGGGGTTTCACATTGTATGAGTGCTCCCCTCCTTTTTTTTTTTTCAATTTAAGCTCTATAAGCAGTACAATCGACGAGACTTTGCACGAATACACCATGGAGCATGTGGTTGTCAGTCTCCTTGTTCTGGTCAATGGAATACGAGACATTATCATGAATTTTTATCAATTTTGTCTTGCCGTTAGTTAATGAGGTTTAAGTAAACGATTGCATTAATTCCTGTTTAACTCTACATACAACCATCTCCGGTTTCCTAAAAGAGTACCAAATGTACAAATACCATGTCAGACTGCATATTCCCTCGATTCGGAGTCATGTAAGTAAGTTTTGGGATCCTTATGTTTTTGTAAATGGTCTGTAAATGTTTACCGTGTCAATAGAAACAACAAACTCTGGCCCGTATGTTCAATTGAGTCTGCTATTTATCCAGAAATCAGACAAAAAAAAAAAGAAGTGTAGCGAGTTTATGGAAAGCGGTTGTAAAACAAGAACTCTTCAACTTTGAAGTTTTGCGTGATTCAATTTACCATCATGGATTTTTTTTTATTCACTTTAATGTAACCCATTTAAATCCTATCTACTGAAAAAAAAAATACTCCCGTTCCTGAAAAATTCGAGATCATGAATTCTACTGTCAATTTCCTCCTGAATTCAAAATGTTTACTTAAAAACAAACGCATCCCTGAAAGAAAAAAAAAAAGATCTTCTCAAGCACCAACGTCACATAATAACGCTTTATTCCAAACCAATCCCGTTTGATACGCAAACCATATCACCGACCTATTATGAATACCTATTTTAAAGGCACCTTTAATAAACAAGATGTTGAGTTGCACAATGGCGTTGACAAAAATTATCTGATACCAAATTCGACCTGTCAAAGGTATAAATTTGATCGAAACACGAGTGATTTCAAATAAGATGTACCCTACTTCACGCGAACTCGCGGTTACGGATTTTGTGTCTGCGTATATGCTATATACGAGTACGTCTTTTATCTTGCCTGCCCTTTGATACACATAAAACACATGAGCATATACAGTTTTTACTATATCCTACAATAAATAGAATGTACATTTTGGTCTGTTTATGCAAAAATGACAACGGCGTTGAAAAAAGAAGACAAACTCTTGTATATAGAAGGAGTGGATAAATCTACATACCTTTCGACGATGGCATTGTGGTAACCGATTTGCACCCTGTGAGATTATGTGTTCGTCTTGATCTTTTCCTCTTATTTTGTGAATAAGAAATCACTCAAAGGCAGAGACTATGCTTAGCTTAGATCGTAACCAACCGTTCTCTGGCGAATGGCATGCTTGCGCGCAGTGGTTGATATAGATGTGCAAACGATAATTTTTTTTTTTTTTTTTTTTTTTTGGCTGCAGCCAAGATATCAGTGAAGTGTGGAATCTGGCGGTATGCGGGGACGATGGGGTGGGGGATAGGGAGTTGGGAGCTGCAGCCCCCGCCCCTGGAACAATAATGATTTCAACAAATCACACACACAGAAGACAAAAATGGTATTTCCTGTCGAACAAAGATCGGGACCTCAGGGGAGGGGAAGGAAGAGGGAGTATTCACCCTTGACCCAACCACACATGAGCACTCACAATCTGCCAACTATGGAAAAAAAAAAACCAAACAAACAAACAAACACGTTTAGAGGTCCCTAGATCGTACATGCAGTCACTCTGTCTCTGTTGAAGTGCGATTGTATCTCATTATGCAAGCGATTCCTTTTCATGAACCTAGTTGGTCCCTTGCCAAAGACACAATGATGAAATGGTGAGCCATCCATAAAACATTTATATAATATTGACTGGCCTCGAGGGAGATACCAGAAAATATTGCCCAAACTGAAAGAATATTGCCCGAGTCGAAGACGAGGGCAATATTCTTTCAGTGCGGGCAATATTTATCTGGTATCTCCCTCAAGGCCAGTCAATATCATAATTATTACCTATCCTCTAGGTAAATTAAGAAAATATGTGAATACGGCTATACACTATGATATAGATCAAGCCACATTTGACTACCTGTAGATCATCAACATGTCGAATAATTGAAAAATTGTTCATCAATGTATATCATTCAACTCCAACTTCAAAGATACATATGTAGTTGTAACAGGCGAACTTCAAACATCTGAACGCTTTTACACTTTATTTTTACTGCTGTTTAAATTTGGAGAGTTGTAAAACTGATGGTCACTCTGCAATTATTGAGCACAAATGGACTAATCATTGTTTGACGCGTAGTGCTGCTGTAAGTGGTCGACCTTGTATGAGTTGATTTATCAGCGTTCTTCTGCGGTGCGTGTAACCGACACCCAGCGACGTCCTGGAATGTTTTCTTTTTGTGGTCGATCGGAGGGAGGTGGGGAGAGAGATCGCACTCTTTCTCTTCCCACCTCCCTGTGTAAAGTGAATGGCGAAAATCGGAAGATTGCACTGCTGGCACACATTGTTTTGTGTACGGTACGGTGTGTGTAACCGACACGCAGCAACGTCGCGAACCCGGCAGAGGCGAACGAATATTGCTTGCTGACCTTTTAACCCTGCAAAATATCAACCGGAATTGCCTCGCAAAACTCACTCGTATAGGTAATAATAAACAAGATTTCTGCAGACCGCTGAGGCAATGAGATCATTCTCTAAAATTCCTTTTCTAGCTCAGCCAATTGATAAAACATAATTGAACTTCCGTAGACCGTATGGCGCTACTTGCCTGGTTTGCGCGCCGCTTCCTGACTGTTGCTATTATAGTCACGGACATGGGGCGGACAAGGAGGGTGTCGAAATCTCCCTTCCTCCATCATTGTGTGTACTTGGGACACACCATTCACCAGTTTTCCACTCTGCTCCTTGCTAGGAGGGGAGCTAGATCTTTTACGTGCGTGACTTTTGACTTTCTCATGGACATGACCTCCATTTTATGCTAGGTATTACAAAAACATTTCCCACTTTTGATCCTTAATATTTTGAAGACTATACATATAACACTGTCATTGATATGAGTAATAGCTGAATAGTGGACAATTTAGTTGGAGGTGATTTGGATATGAGAGCAGAAACCAGTTTCGTTAAATCCATGATTCATTTTAAAGTTAAGTTCCAGATTTTGGTCAAATTTGAACCCTCTGTACAAAATTGAACTTTACACAAGAACCAATGTGTATGCGAGTGTGTGCTTACAATAAACCCTGAACAATAGTCATGAATACCACGAATACCACCTTTTCATAGCTCTGCTGACTAGGCTTCTGGACTCTTGCGCCAAGGCACCAGGGAGGTGGGAAAATCAAAATTTTGTACAGAGGGTTGAAAACAGAGCAAAATCTGAAACCTAACTTAAAAATAAATCTTGAATTTAATGTAACTGATTTATGCTATCATTTCTAAATTACCTCCAAAAAAAAAGTACATTATTCATCTATTGCTCATAATGTTAGTGTTATCTGTGTATAGTGTGCATTGTTTCTTTTTTGATAATATCATTCGAGCATAATACTTTATATTGTATTCGACGAACTGTCCTCGTCAGATGAATGAAAGTCAAATTGACAACTCGGAAAAAAAAAATCATAAAATTTATGTCCATGGTCCTATCGGGGCCACGGCACCAAGACGCGCCACACGGCGCGCCGCGGCGGGACAGGGTGTTTTACCTCTTACTGACCTGAAAATACACAGTAATTTAAAGGTATTGTTTACCATTTGGAACAGTGATTTAACTGTTTAATTTTTCACATTTGATACATATGTGTAGGTCGATTGCCTCACAAAAACATCCTATCTTATGAAGATTTTGCAATGAAGCCTAAAATATAAGGATATAGCACTATTTTTCTCTGCAAACCAAAACTGTATAGACGGTTTACTCTAGACACAATTTAACTATTATTCAAATTTTGTATATATAGCAATACTTAACATTGATTATATATTGATTGATATTTCTACACTGGTTGTCTTTATTCCTAACTCACATCTTGTGTGATTTTAAAGCCTCAAAGCTGGGTTTTTGTTTCATCTGCGAATGGTAAATAATGCCTTTAAATTTGATACACTCTCTGTGACTCAAACCCGAGTCATTTGATGGCATGGTTGAAAGATATACTAAGCAATTTCTCCGCCCATGCGTATCAATGCCCATTAACATTTCTCCCGATTGCCCCCAAAGATCTATAAACTTCTATTTTCTTGTAACAATAGGACTCCTGAATCATCTTCTGTCGAAGTCCTACCTGGGTAAATTAAAGGGGCATTCCAGACGATTTTCATAATTTCACATCATGAAGTTCATAAATCCACAGTTCCATGTATAGATTTGTGGAATTTAATGTGGTCCTTGAGCAGAGAAATCAATATTCTAAAAACCTGAAACAAATTACACTGAACAGTGTTGATGACATAGGAGCCTCATATCTTTCAGAAATGTAGCAGTGGAATACCATTACAATACCATGTGCTTAACAAGTTCACCTGTGTAAAAATTTATGCATGCTTCCTTCTTTTGTTCTGCTTCCTTGAACCCTAACTCAAACATTCTTGTAGTGAGGCTGCCATGTCATCATCCTTGTTCATTGTGATTTGTTAAAAATTTTGAAAATATTCTTATTCTTCATCCCAATCACTATAAATTTTGAAACTCTGTACCAAGTATAACCAATTTATAGTTGTTCATATGTAAAAGTCTGAAAATCATCCGGAGGTCTCCTTTAATTTACTTGTATAGGAAGTATTCTATGCAAAAATCTCAAAAAAGAAAATCACTTGCCTAAAGCCACAGGTGTAACCTTTGCAATATTCCAGAGAATGCAGATCAAAATATCTACAAAGTGTTACTAGTTTCGCTTAAATGCTACGTAAAGGCTTGATTTAGATGGTAGAAACAGGGTCATTAATTAGTAGAGAGAAGTATGCGATATTGTAATAGTAGTATTTCGTTCTCCCACAATATTGAGAGTGCATACAGCATTCATTTCTAAGAGCTGCTTGCTCGTTGTGCTTCGTGAAGTGGAGCGGATTCCGTAGCTTTGTGTTCGAGGTTGATTCAAATGGTATCGACGCGAGGGCGCCTACGATTGTGTTGCAAATCAGATTCTGTCCGGCAATTATTTCGACCACGGTAGTTTGCACACAGCTTACATTGATTCAAAACCACCTCTCCGGTTTTTTTTTTTTTTATTATTATGAACACTGGGGAGATATATATTTCTTTAGTCGTGTATTCTGATTTGATAGCCTGTTAGTGATGAACGGTGTCTGAACTTTTATTGGTAACTTTGCTTATCTGTTCACGTTCTGCGAATAGTGTAAACACTGTTGATAACCTTTGGAGCATAACCATTTTGAACTTGAGAGGATTGAGTGAATGCGCATCCATAGTTGGCATTTTTTTTTTTTGCTATCATTTATAATTTTGTTGTTGTTGTTGTTGTTGTGTTCTCAATACCTGGGACCACTCTTGTTGCAAACTTTGGTTGTCATTAAACTGAAGTGGGTTTCGCCGTGACTGACCTTATAGGTTAGGAGGTTATCCTCAGATCTCTGTTTTATTTGTTTGTTTGTTTGTTTGGTTGGTTGGTTATTGTTGTTGTTGTTGTTGTTGTTGTTTTTTTGAATGACCTCTCCGTAAGCTCTTATCTATCCCACCTACTCCATGCATGTGTTAATTACTCAAGTCCCGCTGGCCACACGTTTATGTAGGGTCCTATAGGTGTCTGTCGAACGAGAGTTAAACGGAGGGTGAGCTTTGCTGTTTTTGCGTAATTGAGTCTTCCAAAGCAGGACTTGATGACGTTCTACCAAGTGAATCTCTCTCTTTCTCTTTCTCTCTCAGCATCACCTGCTGGAAAGGGTTACAGCTCGTTATTCCGAAGGTTCGTTATTCCGAAGGCTCTTTATTCCTAAGATTCGTTATTCCGAAGGTTCATTGTTCCGAATTTCATTTTCGGATTAACTGATCTTCGGAATAACGAACTTTCGGAATAACGCCACAAATTTTCGGATTAACGAACCCCTTTTCATTTTCGGATTAACGAACCTGTAGGTAGAGGGAATTTGCGTGTTTCGGATTAACGACCCTTCGAAACAACGAACCTCTGGAATAGCGAACCTTCGGAATAACGAACAGCACCCGCTTGAAGACCACAGTGTCCCACAGTGTGAGAAACACAGTGTGAAATCTCTTTACACTGTTAACTTAAATTAAACAGTGTGAACACAATGCGAGTCATCAACTCACAGTGTGAAAAAGAGCATTACTATGTGAACACTATGTGAAAACCACACCACAGTGTGAAATCATATTCACACAGTTAAATTCGAGCGTTTTCACATACATGACATAGTCGACTTATGTGAACACACTGTGGGACACTGTTTTCTTTCCAGTAGGGTCACCTTCGAATTGCCCGAGTTTCTACTGTGCTGTTTCTCATCCACGATAAGCATTCGATCAAACCAAGGCCTTGGAAAACTTTGCAGAGTTATACGCATGATTATTGCACAAACACACTTACACACACACACACACACACACACACACACACATATATATATATATATATATATATATATATATATATATATATATATCATAGCCACCAGATAGTAGATGAATAAACTTCATCAGCTCGATATACTGTAGCATTTTGTTATGCCGAAAGTTCGTTGATCCGAAAATGAAATAAAGGTTCGTTATTTCGATGGTCTATTATAGGAAGCACCTTCTTTTCATTTTTGGATCAACAGATCTTCGGAATTATGTACCTTAATTCATTTCCGGAACCTTCGGAATACGCCACAAATTAATGCTCGGGTCAAGGAACCCTTTTCTATTTTCGGCTTAACGAACATCTTATAGGTATACGGAATTGTTGTTTTTCGGGAAAACGAACCTTCGAAATAACGCAACTTATTTCATTATCGGATTAACAAGCCTTTGGAAATACGAAAGATCACCCCATATCAACATCATAATTTCATATGCAACTTTAAGTACAATTGTCTTCTACAACACAGGCACGGACTGTCATGTAGCGAAATGGCTCATGGCGACAATATCAAAATACAGTCAAGCTAGAGAATCACTATAGTTCATCACTAACAGATACAAACATTTTTTCAAGAGTTTTTGATATTTTATTCTTTTCGCAATTCTGCATGCAACACACCACAATCATTACACTAGGAAACTTATCATACATATATACACACATTGATTTGAACATTTAGATCTGCATGCACGTTCATACGTTGAATGCATTCTATAACTGTTGAGCCAATAAACAACCATCTTCCAAAATGCGAGGCATTCAAAGAATCCGAAAGAACTTGATCGTTTTAGGCTCGTACAACCTAAGGGAGGAAGGAGGACGCGAATATCCAACCTTCAGTTCCCTCATATAAACACAATGTATTTCTATCAAATACGCTGATAATAATGTCTACAAGAGTTCTGATGTTCAAGTAACTATAACAATACGGCCTACATGGTATGACGTCAGACACAGCAGCAGCAGCAGCAGCAGCAGCAGAAGAAGAAGAAGAAGAAGAAGAAGAAGAATTGATTGTCCTCCAATGCTTCAAGGATTTGATCCTTTTCTGTAATACGCAGCCATGAGTTCAATCTCCCGGTATATAGACGTGTATAGGTATCAATGTTTGTTTTTTGTTTTGTTTTTGTTTTGTTCTTGTTTTTTGCATTCCGTGATAAGTCAGAACACTGACAGAAGACAGAAGACTGACTGTTCTTTGAAGTTAGGGGTACCACAATGTGATTTCAGCAGAAAAATCGAATACCTATGCGAGTTACGTGTAAGGAGAAGAATAAGTCCATTTATAAGTGCCATATTTGGACAAAGGCGAGAATGGATTCTTATAAATCTTCACAGTAGGCCTTGCTGCACATTCTGCTTGGCTTCAAGTCTTTGAATTTTGACTTCTTTATATCGTTCTTACTTTTTCGACAGAGGTCTACTTAAAAAAAAATATAGACATCAAATATCTATATTATGAAAGAGCAACTGAAGTTGGAAGTCAAACTGTAAAATTCTCCCGCATAGGGGATTATATCAGCCATGGAAAGCAATAGGTAGTCAAAACCTACGAGACGTATTTTCATTTACGCAGAAAACGATAGATTTCGAGATGCTTTCATAAAATACTGTGGTCACGCAAACAATAATGTGCAGCAGTATTTATTCATACATCATTGTTTGGGTACCTTGTCGCAAAATACAAATGATATAGCCTAGCTTAGTATAGTAAAGTGGCTTTCTTTTCTACTCGTTCGTCTTAGTGAGTCCGATGGATTTCCTGTCTAGGTAGTAGGAATTCAGCTTCTGCTGATTGGAACCAAACATTCCATGGAGTGACATATCAGGGGAGTATTTGGAAGCTTCCGTCACCCTACCCAACGTCTCGGCCAGGGTACGAGTGTAGTGGGGCGAGTTGCCGCAGCACAGTCCGACGTAGGAGATCTTCAACTCAGCGCACTGACGGGCGAATGTTTCGATGTCGGTGCGAGCACACAAGTGAATATCCAGGTTCACAGGGAAGCATCGTTTTCCTGTGGTGAGACATGAAAAGATGGAAAACACGCTTTCTCCATTAAACACAAATATATAGTTCATTTGGTAGAGAGACTCTTTGCTCACAATTCTTTTCCTCTTATTATTTTCTGATGGGGTGTTTTATTTCACGTTTTGTATCAGTGCGACTCTACACCATGTTTATGATGAGTTCAACACATGCAGTGGAAAAGGACGGACAGAATGATCGGGAATGAAATCACTAATCGGAATTGAAATGAGAAAGTTACGGAAATTCAAACTTTCATGTGATTACAAGAAAGAGACGAGTTAGTCTCAAAACCACGCATGCATGTAGAATCTTCATCAAGTTTCCTTTATACTTGAAACGAAATCCAGCATAATCATATATGCTAAGTTCTGATCACGTACATCCTTATCACAAAAATCCTCAACGAGTATCGATTTTCCACTTCGAAAACCTCACTATATATCACGCTTTACAACTTATTCAGTCAAAGTTGTGGTCAACGTTGAAAGACAGAAAATTCAAGTACACTGCGGAGTTATTGTTTGCACATGAACGAAATTGCATTTTTGTGTAAGGCGCGAAATTATGAAACTATGCTATATTTGCCGAAATTACAAAATCATGTACTGACTAGGTTCCCTATAATTATGGTCATAACATGATTTTAATTTGCTCGTTTACCCGAGGTGGGATCAGTAAGAACCAGGAAAGTTGGTTCCTCGTCGCTCGTCCGGTAGGGCACGGGTAGAGCAGCCAGTGGTGCCTGCGATGGTGGGAGGTCGAAGGTCAGAGGACAAAGATAATAATTATGAGAGAACGACGTGTTGCCTTTGTAAGTGTCTACTCTTAAAGGCATATACCATTTGCAGAAAAACAAAAACCAAGCATTAGTGCTTCAAAATAGTTCTAAAAGGTGAGTTAGGGATAGAAACAACCAATGTAAAAATTTGAACCAGTGTAAATTGCTAAATATATACAAAATGTGAACAATAGTTATGTTAAAAAAAATGTTTCCAGACTAAACCGTCTACAGTTAAGGTCTAATGAGAAAAATAGTGACATCTCCTTATGTTTTAGGCTTTATTGCAAAAAATGTTATATGGTAGGACGTT
The DNA here is from genome assembly GCA_033980235.1 of Diadema setosum. Lineage (NCBI taxonomy): Eukaryota > Metazoa > Echinodermata > Echinoidea > Diadematoida > Diadematidae > Diadema > Diadema setosum. Next base: position 29,199,535 of record CM067076.1, read on the forward strand.
TTGTGATACAACTGACCTACATATATGCATCAAAAGTGATATCTTGACTATTCTTTTAATCACTGCTCCCAAAGGTAAACAGGACCTTTAAAGTCTGCGGCTCAAATTGCACAACGTACAGGATCAGTAAGGAAACACTTGGTGAAAGACCATTTCAAAACATTGAGTCGAGTATGAAACATTTTCATAGTGATATGAATATTAATATGTGGTAGGCCTATCACAATTTATTAGTTTAGGTTCGGGTATAATGCACCATTTACACCAAACTCGTGGGAGAAAGTTTAACATTGAATCCAGGACTTCTTTGAAAACTTTCCAACCAATGTTCTTCCACAAGAGTGATGATTAAAATGATTAATAGTAGTGATTATGATCACAATATCAGCAGGATCACTTTTTTTTTTATAGAAAAAGAAGGATTTCCTCTCAAAAGTAGGCTCAACGTAGGCTCATTGGAGTTGGCACATAACAGTTAAGTTCTAAAATACAGGTACATCTATAAGTTGGTCACTCTGGCTTTCAAGAAGGGACAGTCTGGTCTCTAAGTTGAAAAGATTTTGAATTGATTTTGTGTGATTTGATTTTGATTTTGTATTTATTTCCACTTTGAGTTCACAAAAGTATGAAACAAACATAACTGAGTTACAATGATAATTTCAATTATTACTGTACAATAATATCTTGTTCATTTTTTTTTTGTACCAAAATAATTGGAGCAATAATACATGTATTAGTAACATCACTTGCAACACTTGGAGTAAAAAGAAGTGGTGGGAATAGGGTGGGAAAGTGGTTGAAATAGCGTGAATTACTTAGTCCCCCGAAAAAAGAAATCAAGTGACATCATTATGATATAAATAATACAATAAAACGGAATATACATTGGAATGGCATAAATAATCAAAGAATCGTTTTGTAAAGCAGTTCATCCTCGTCAGCCGTATGGAACTAGTAGCTCATATCAACCTGATAGTTTTCATGTTTTTTTTGCTTTCTCCCGATTTTTTTTTTTTTTTGTATTTATAATGCTTCAATTAATCTTCCAATTGATGTTCTTTTCCAGTGGGGCCCACATTCTACAAGCTCTGTCTTTTTAGTGGGTCTCTCCATTTTACATGTACTTCATTTCGACCACTTCTGTTTCTTTTTATACAATGTATAATTACTATAAGGTTCTCAATTATTGTACAGTCTTTTCATTACACAATGTTCTGTTTACCTTATTCTCTGTTATCAAAGGAAGTGAAACATATATGTTTTGTCGAAAAATGAAATAAACTTTGAATTGAATTGAATTTACATAGAGCAACCAGACTTTAATACGTGCTATACCTACCCCAATGTCACCGTTGGCGGCGTTCTGTAGCACCGGCATCATAGACTTTGGTCCCCGGAAGCAATTGAAGCCGACCACATCCGCCCCTGCAGCCACAAGTCGTCGCAGGGCATCGTTGAACTCCACTCCGTCCATCGTGCACGGTTTGCCCTCGTCGTTCTTGTTCAGATGGATGCCGAGAGTGATCACAGCCGGGACACCTGCGAAAAAGATAAGTGAATTTATCAGCATTATTCTGGAGGATGTTGGCGCAAATTTGAAGTGTATTTCTTTTTCATGGTAAGGAATCGCAGAGTTGTATATTGATATAGTAAATTAAACTTCGTTTCAATTCACCTATCAACTCAGCCTGTGAGCTGCTATTACTCATAAGATATCTATCCGCAAGCAAACACACGGTTTTTCTTTGATTTGGTTCGAAAATTAACAGTTGTGCCGGAATCAAAATATGATAGCTACAACATTATTCAAGACAGTGATATACAAAATACAAAGATTAGTTGATTTGAAGAGGCATTCTACCCAAGTTAGATATAAACACGTGTTTATTCTAGTGAAGAAGTCAAAGGATTATTGCCCTCCCTCTAGATTCGACTTAGCAAAGTTGACTGTGATATGAGAATTATATTCATGACATAAAGAAAAGTAAATGCATATCCCTATACTGCAAAGAACACAGTGTCCCACAGTGTGTTCACAGTGTGGTCACATTATCGACTATGTGAAAACGCGCGAATTTAACAGTGTGAAGAGAGTTCACATTGTGTTCACACTGTGTTTCTCACACTGTGGGACACTGTTCTTTCCAGCAGGAATGAGAGGTTGAGAATTTTTAGAGATAAAATTTGGGTTAAAGGGATCGTACAGTTTTGGTTGAGACCTAATTTCAGGTTTCTAACATTTTTTGGTGAAATAATGAGAAACCTCTTATGAAATATGAACGAGCATGTAATTCTATGAGGAATTCAATGTTTATTTGATGAAAATTGGTTTTGAAATGGCTGAGATATCCAAAAAAGAGGGATTCTAATAAAGTGTGGGACCCACACTTTATTACGATCGTTTTGTTCTACTTTGTTTTTAGATGTTTCAGTCATTCCAAACCCGATTTTCATCAAATAAACTTTGAATTCCTCTTAAAATGGTATGCTCTGTATTATATAATAAGTGTTTTCTTGGTATCTTGCAAAAAGTTAAAAGCCCAATTCTCATCTCCACCAACACTGTACCATCCCTTTAAAGACTAAGAGTCATCTTGAGAAGACGGGCCAGGAGTAGTCTTGATATTAGAAATATTCATAATAAAGAAACAAAAAACATCTATGGTGTTTCACAAACAGGAAAGACACTTTCAGGAGCCGATCTTAAAGGCATAATTTACCATTTGCAGATGAAAGCATTAGTGCTTTAAAATAGTTCTAAAATGTGAGTTAGGGATAGAAACAACCACTGTCAAAATTTGAATCCGTATAATCGATGTTAAGTGTTGTTAAATACACGAAATGTGAACAATAGTTATAATAAAAATGTTTCCAGACTAAACCGTATACAGTTACGGTTTATTGAGAAAAATCCTGATATTTCCTTATATTTTAGGTTTTATTGCAAATATTTCATATGGTAGGACGTTTTATGATACAACAGACCTACACATATGCATCAAATGTGATATCTTGAACATTTTTGAAATCACTGCTCCCAAAGGTAAACTGGACCTTTAAGACGCTTTCATTGAAAATTGACCCTTTCAGTGTTTAGTCACAAATTGTGTGTGTAAAACCATGTGATGGCAAATTGATTGATAACACGATCTAAGGACTGTTATTTTATCTAAAGAATGCCAGTTGCTGGTCCTTAAAGTTTAGGGTAAAGTTTTTCACATCAGTAATACTGTTGTTCAACTAGATACTTCTGAGTGTTTTGTGAAATGATACTGTAATCAATTTTTCCAATAATGTTTCTTGTTTTAGTGTAATACATGCTTACTTCGTATGTTATTGAAAAAAAGAAAGATATGTGGACCTGTTTTTTTTTTTGTGTGATTGAACAGAAATAGAGGAGAGGGAAAGACAAAAAGAAAATCAAAGAAAGAGAATAAGAGAGATGGTGAATGAGTAGAAAAAGACAAAAGACGCACATACAAACCTTTGCCATATTCCTTGATAGCTTGGAGTCCTAGAAGGGCTTCCCCGAAATGACCGAACGTTTCTCCGACGATAAAGTCAGCTCCCTCTTCCACAGCCCATTCGACTTGTTCCTTTAAGAAGAAAGAACGAGAAATACAGAGATATACATAATTATACAGAGAGATGGATTTAAGTAGATAGTAATTATATTTTTCGTTGCTCACCAGAACCAAAAACTTGGGGCCTTTCATGAAGCGTTTCGTCAGACAAATTTGTCTGCCAAATTTCCTCTCCGCCAATCAGATGCAAGGATTTCAGTAGCTAATGACAGCCTGTCAGAAAAAAAATCAGATAATTAAAACGCTTCATGAAATGCCCCCTCCCCCTGATCAGCACTCAAAACGTTAACTCTTAAACAATTTGGAGGTTCTTGTTTTGCAATGACAAGTACGAAAGTAAAGGACAAACAAGTCAAGTATCCGCAAAACTGGCACAGAACGGATGGTTCAAAGTCCTCCTCTTCTTAGGGCTATTATTATATTGAATTGACTTCCTGACCGCCTTTTGTTTTTGGCAAATCAATTCTGTTTTCTGATATGTGCTTTCTTGTGCACGTCACGAACTGTTTGTCTTCCCCGCGCGCTTTTGCCAGTAGATTAAAAGAGTACGTTGTACGTTGTTCATTAGATATCGCCGAACTTTTTTTTTTATTGCTCTTCATCAATGTCAACAGATCTTTGATTAGCTCGTCATGAAAATGTCCTTGTCAAGCGAATTGAGGAAGTCGATAAAATCGCAACACTGCTGTCCCAGGTAAGTCACCTTCCCGCGTCCACGAATTTGTTCCACGTACCTTGAACAGTGCTTTCGTTTCAGCGATGAGTTTCTCGTCGTCGGGTTTGTAGACGTACGTGTTGGAAATATCGCCACACATCAGCGTTCCGGTTTCGTCGGCGACCTCGCGGGCGATCTGGAGGGCGCGACGATTCTGCTTTTCGACATCGTCCTCGCGTCCGATCAGCCTCATCTTAGAGCGATTACCATAGTACTGCAAATGTTGCAGAAGGAAAACATACTTCGATAAAACATCTGCATCTCAAAAGGACAACTATCGAGTCTTGGAAGTATTACAGAAGGGAGGGAAATATCGGTGGCACAACAACATGTCACACATTCTGACAACAAAACAAATCACCACCACAAGGAAATCAAACTTGAAGAAACAAAAAATTAAAGGACAAGTTCACCTTCATTAACATAAGGATTGAGAGAATGCTTCAATATTAATAGAACACATCAGTGAAAGTTTGAGGAAAATTGGACAATCTGTTCAAAAGTTATGAATATTTAAAACTTTTGTGTTGGAACCGCTGGATGAGAAGACTACTAAGGCTCGTGATGTCATATGAGTACAACAGTATGAAGAAAATGTAAAGAAAATTCAACATATTTTCACTTTTTTCGTATAATAAAAGAGCACTTGACTTGCCTCCTTCTAAAGACAATGTGAATAATATTACCCATAACATATGTCAGTAACGAGTCAAGGGAATGTGTACTTTTTTCAAAAGATGAAATTTTGTGAAATTCTCTTTATATTTTTCAAATATTATTGTACGCACGTGACATCATACACTGCAGTAGTCATCTCATCCAGCGGTGACCGCACAAAAACTTCAAAAATTCATAACTTTTGAACGGATTGTCCGATTTTCCTCAAATTTTCAATGATGTGTTATACTAATATTGCTACATTCTCTCAATCCTTATGTTAATGAAGGTGAACTTGTCCTTTGATTCTTCCCTCGCCTATAACGGCATCGCCCCAGTCTCGATCCATCTTTTTTTCCAACGTGGGCCGAACAGGCCACACCCCCTTTGTACAAATGCATACTTATTCATGACAGAAGGGAAGCCTAAATACATTTCGTTTAAAACAAGTTAAACGTGCCGCTAAATTCATAGCATTTTCTAGAATTGAGTTACGGCAAATGCTACAAATATCTTTATCAACTATTAAAGTGAAAGTATTCGACAAGAACTGTTAACCATTATTGAAGAGCTTAATTGCTTCCAAAAGGCGCTAAATCCATCATTTTCAAAATCCATTTTCATACCGAATTCGAGAAGATTAAGAGTTGGGAATAACAGCCACTGCTTGTAAAATATGACATCCGAACATGGGAGTAAAATATAGCATCTATACCTGCACAGAAAAAAAAAACCCCCACACATTATAAAGATACACACATATAAAATACAAACCCTATGCATAATATCTAGATTTATCTAAACCATTCCAATATCTTACCGTGAATGCTTGCACAACGTCACTTCCGGCCCTGACAAAGTCCTTGTACATCTGCCTGACCAGATCGGGATGGTCAACCACGACCTCGGGCACAAAGGGACCTGCCTTCAGGTAGCCCTGGCGCTCGAAAGCAAAGAGATATCCCTCCGCGCAGATAACGGTTTCCCCGTTCCGGATCCGTTCCATTAATCCTGCAATTGGAATGTTGAGCAATACTAATTTGTTTTCTTCCGTGTCATTCATATTTCAAACATTGTGCATAACAGCACTTTTGATCCCATGTGTTCATTCTTACAGTAGAGATGCAGCCACGAAGTTAACAGAATGATGCTGTGAATCCAATTCTACACCACGAGCTAACTTACTCCAATAAATGGAACAAAACCTAACAGACAGAATGGTCTAATGTTTATCAAAATCAGATTTCTTTTTATTTTATTTCATTTATCAAGTTTTTGCGCGACATTGACTACGTTCGTGACATAACTACATCTAGGCCTACAGATCGAACGATAGAAACAACAATGTGAAAACCCCATGTACAACATAAACTTTACTTCATGATTAGGGTACATCATATTCATATTTGATCTCAAAGGCATTTTGTGGTCGAACCTACAGAAAAGCAGATGCGGGGGGGGGGGGGGGATATATTGGTCCCCAGAAAAGAAGTCTTCGCGCACTTATCTACGCACAAGCGTGCGTAGACACACCAACACACAATGGAAAAAAAAAAAGGAAAGAAAGAGACGAGCTCCCAAAGTCTGTCAAAAAGAAAGCATTAGATAGATAATAATGTGTTTACTTTCATCTTTTCATTTTCAAATAAGAGAAATTGGCATCGAAAATTAGAACGTGGGAGAAGTAACTAAATGGACATAAAAAGCAATCATGCCAAGCAGCATATCTCAATCCCATTATCTTTGAATTACTTATCATATCAATCTATCTTGTCACCTGAGCACTATGGCAGTAATTCGAATGTTTAAGCTGTCGTTTTAATGACCGAAATCAGGGAGTTTGCTGTAATTCAGTATGAATTCCAAGATTTGGACCCTTTTGTTATCGTCTATAGGTACTCCCGCAACTTGATGCGGTTGAATAATCATGTATTTCTGTATTTCAAGACTCTGAAATTTCAAATGGTTCACAGCTATTCAGTTTGGGCAGCAAAGATGCTCTGATTGAATGCAAATCGTCAATTCTAAGAACAAACATGAAGGATATTTCTCTCGGGAAAAAAGTCGTTAAGCATCCACACATCGATGACAACCGTGCGTGCATATTAAACATTTCTTCTGAGTATATATATTTCATCAGTATTATAGGTATTTAATGAGTACATTATATATTTCATAGATAGAATGAAGCATTGATGTTTTCAAGGTTTTTTTTTTTTATTTGGATTTCTTGAAATAAATTGAATAACATTGATAAGGTGAGTGTTCCGATTTAAGAGATAACAATTGTGGAGTTATATCAAAAAGACAATTTGACGGAGAAGGTTATGTAAGGAGTAACTGAAAAAAAAAAATCATTCAAGGTATTTATTTTATTTCAGAATAGCTTGCTGGCTTGAATCTAGTCATTTAAATAAATTAGTCAGTTATTGAGAGTCTCAATAACTATATTTGTATCTTTGTGAGAAAACAAGACACCAGAGTCGTAATCGAATGATATAAAAGTCAGTTATCTCCGAAAGTCATATTCAACTGTGAGGTTATTCTAACGCGGCAAAGTTTCGTTGCGAAGGACACAAGATTATTTTTCCTCGACATGTCACCAGCAGGAAAATTCAGCGAAAGTTTTGCTCGAAGGAAAGAAATTTATGAGATTATAACAATCGATTTCTAGTGTTCATTCGCCGTAACCATGGTAACTGCTCTTTCCTGAAAACATGTAAAACAGTACACGATTCCAAAACCTTCTCATCTATCGTCTGAATCACATGAACCCTTCATCATTTCGTCTGTAGATTTCTTTTTGAATCATTATTACACTTCCACAGGTCTCTGACAATCAGACATTGAAAAAAAAAAACTGCCTACCACAGGCATTTCTTTTTAATTATACTTCAGTTTACATGGTTTTCCGTTATCACATCATTATACTGATTTGTGTCACTCTGTGTATGTATATGTTTTGTGTTTTTGGAAATGAAATAAAAGAATGAAAAATCGACAAATTCGTAGATTACAAGAAGTATTAATCGGAAATGCACTGCATGTACACCTTCACCATCGCTGAAATGCACAACATGATTGTGCTTCAAGGAGAGTTGCGAACCAGTATGATTAATAAGAAACCTATGAAAATATAAGGACAGCATGATTGTCAACATGTATCATACACACAAATATAATAGAATATTTAACCCTTTCCACATGCGCAGTCAACCATGTTTATTTATGCCTCTCCATATTATGTTTACATACATTCCTATTGACAAAGAATATAACTAAATAATCTAACACACATACACACACACGCACCCACACCCACACACACACACACACACACACACATGCACACATACTTACTTATAATCACATGTAAATGTATCCCCAGGCATTTCTGTCTGGTTTGCTTCCTAACAACAACAAACGATTAAAACCCATCATTGCTATTAAGAATAAGAGAGTAGAACAAGACAAGAAAACATGAAACTTACCTTTTGAAGCTGACATTTCGGTGACTAATACTTTTCAGCCCAAAAATGATAAGTAGTTTTAGAAGTTTTTTGGCGGCACGCACGAGTCGACTACTTCGCTTGATTTTCCTGGCGCACAGATCGCTTTCCGACAACGTTCAAGTCTGAGAGCGAAACAACGGTAAGAAATCATGTTTTATACGGCGGATCAAAAGATAAACAAAAATTCTGCAAGAGCAAACGTATGAACGTAAACCGGTCAAAGCCAGTATTACAAACAATAACTTTGTCCGCGTTAGGTACATAATTTTGACCCCCTGGCATGGCACCCTTTTTTGTTGTTGTTGTCGTTAAAACAGAAGTACAATCTTCGAACCTGTACCGAGCAGAATATAAAAAGAAACTGCTGAGTCGGCAAAAACATCATAATCTGACTTCACTGAGGGTTGAAAAATGCCGACTCGGCAAAAAAAGAAAAAAAAAAGAGAGAAAAAAAGCGTGATATCCGGACAGCGATTTCTATCAAAGTACGATTAACGTTATACGGTAATGTTAAAAGAAGAGCAAAAACTCTGCAAAAGCAGACTGTAACGTGAACGTAAACCGGTCAAAGCCAGTACATTGTATTACAAACAGTAACTTTGTCCTCGTTAGGTACATAATGTTGACCCCCTGGCGTGACCCCCTTTTTGTTGTTGTTGTTTTTGTTAAAACAGAAGGATAATCTTCGAAACCGTACCGAGCCGAAAAAAGAAGAAGAAATTGGTGAGTCGGCAAAAACGTGACAAGCTGACTTTGACCTTTAGTACAAACGGAAGGAAAATACCTTGACGATACGTACACATTTATGGTTCGGAATGCAAAAGTCATTATCATGCTTATCTTATCTCGATATGAGCTTACATTGTTGACATTAAGACAAACCCTCTCGTTATACGCTTGTCAGGTCTCCACTATAATCCTATACTATCGTGGTAAAAGATACTGGGTAGCCAGTATCAACGCGTGCCATGTTCAAAATTTCTTTGCGAACCTTTGCGAATTTGTATTTTGTACGTACATCATTCTCATTCTAAACATCTTTTCGAAGAAAGTCTTGCAGAATATATTCGACCGCGAACAAGTAACCACATGGTTCCTATATAAAAGCTTCTGAAACAGAAAAGGTTCCACTCTAAGAAAGTTCTTGAAGCTCTTGACATCTCCATCATGATTGTAATTGCTTCAAAAGCTTTTCATATTGACTAAAGTCTGTCCTCTCTTTCTTTTCTTCTTCCTTTCTTGTTTTTCTTTATTTTATTTCTCTTATGCTGCACAATTAATAGCTGTAGCAGCAGCCTGACAAAGCAGCTCTTCAAGGATAGCAACACCTTGAGCCTCTTCTTGGCAGAAATTTATTTCCATATCCTGGAAATCCATATTGAACGGTTGTCACAAGAGATCTGAATTCAGTGGAAGGTTTTATGTCGTTTTATGGGTCTTACTATACGCAATCGCCTGGTACTTTTCTAGGTCCAAGAACATTCGCAAAATTGTCGTAAAGGATTTGCAAACAGTTGCTAATATTTGCAAAACTGTCGCTAACATTTGCAAAATTGTCGCTAACATTTGCAAAATTGTCGCTAACATTTGCTAACATTCGCTAATTGTCGCCACCTGTGTTCGCAAACACTTTCGGAAACATTCGCTAACGTGTTGCTAATTGTCGCTAAACATCGCTAAAAGTCGCTAACTGTCGCTAATGGCAGAAGCGAACTTTGATTTTTCGCAAACATTCGTCAGAAAAGTTGGCGAATCTCAAATTCGCTACGTTCGCAAACGTTCGTCGCTCAGTGAGATACCAGCTCTAGATCTCGAAGTTTTGCCAGTGTGACCGTAAACTTCCCGCGAAACTTCTCGATCTGTTTGCGGGCGGCGCCTCCGAAGCGCGAGGCCAATTGTCATGTACAGATGTGCATTGTTACGTCACAATCACGTTCAACCATTTTATATTCCAAATCAATGAAACTCCTCCACTTTGCTTCTTCAGGTATTGTCTTTATTATCATCTTTGATGTGTCTTATTTATGATTGCTATCTTGTTTTTGATTACAATAATTATTGACTCCTATAAATAATTCTCCAATCTTAGAATTTTTGAATGCTACACTTTGACTCCTTCTATACCAGTTCTTTTGCCTTTGTGCTATCAAGTTGTGATCGACAGTGGCAAACTGTGATGAATGTTGTGAGAGTAAATGAAAGCGTCGGATGCCACGAAGACTCAAACACACACATATACAAAGACACAAACACACACACACAAATACACATGACCACATCACAAGTAGTATTATCTCAGACTAGAAAACGAAGGTGACACTGCAGAAGACGAAAAAAAAATGAGTAAATTGTACAATACTTAATTGAATTAAAATCAAGTGTTGTGTGATTATGTTACAGTCAACATAAACTGCACATCTCCATCGAGACGAAGAATTGTGTTTCATGAAGCTGAAATAATAATTATGAAACACTGTAAAACGACTGGACAACGTTTCTTTACATGATATACAATATGTTAAAACCATTGTTACACAGCACCTTTTGTACGTACTGATGCTACATTATGTTTTCCGTCCTCCCTCTCATCTTCATTTTGTTATTTTATAAGTTCAGTGATAGAGTCTGTAAATGAATATATATTTCTATACTTTGCTATTTGTAATATGGACATATGTTATAATAGATGCATACACAATGTATATTCATTGATGTGCATGATCAGATGTATACGGAGAGGGCTTTTTTTTTAATCATTGAACTATCTGGAGACATCACAGGTGAATACAAGTAATGTTAACTAGAGAATTATTTATTTTGTAAGCTTTTATTACGAGCACGCTGGAAAGAGCAGGGTAATGGAAAACAAAATTCTCCAAGTTTGGCTTTTCACGGGAGGTCAACAGTCAAGAGCTATGGCACTATTTGATAAAACATCTAAAATACCGACATAAACTGGTCTGAGCTGGTAAAATAAAGACAAGACTTCGTATAGAGCACAAAAGCCCTCGTGATGTGATGGTGCATTAAAGGGGAAGGCTAGTAACTGATCAGTGGGAATCAGTGGAAATGCTGGGCGATGATTGTTCTAATCCTTATGGGATTCATTCAAGAGTTCATTGTATGTCTATTGTTGTGTGAAAATGATTTGCTTTAGAACGGTCTCATATTCAAGTAATGTGCAGATTAATGCCCCGTCACTGACCAGGGACGCTAACCTGGAAGCATTAAACTGCACATTACTTGAATATGAGACCATTCTGAAGCAAATCATTTTCACACAATAGATATACAATGAACTCTTGAATGAATCCCATAAGGATTGGAACAATCATCTCCCAGCATTTCCACTGATTCCCTCTGATCAGTTACTAGCCTTCCCCTTTAACCCAAACTAACGCTGTATCAACTTCACCGAGGGTTGAAAAATGCTGACTCGGCAAAAAAAAAAAAAAAAAAAAAAAAAAAAAAGGGGAAAAAAAAGGGGAAAAAAACCAGCGTGATATCCGGACAGAGATTTCTATCATAGTACGATTAACGGGAAATCACGTTGATGTGATACGTTAATGTTAAAAGAAGAACAAAAACTCTGCAAACGCAGACTGTATGAACGTAAACCGGTCAAAGCCAGTATTACAAACAGTAACTTTGTCCTCGTTAGGTACATAATTTTGACCCCCTGGCATGACCCCCTTTTAGTTGTTGTTGTTTTTGTTAAAACAGAAGGATAATCTTCGAAACCGTTATATACCGAGCAGAAAAAAAAAAGAAGAAGAAATTGCTGAGTCGGCAAAAACGTGACAAACTGACTTTGACCTTTAGTACCCTGGGAGATAATACGTTGAAGATACGTACAACGTACATACATTTGATATGAAAAGTCTATCATGTATATCTTATCTGGATGTGAGCTCACATTGTTGGCATTATGACAAGGATGGAAGGATGTTATTACGGTGATATAATTATATCTACACAAACATAACTGATCGTAAATGTCTGGCTTGGTCTTATACACTATGTATATATCAGATTTTGTCCTATAACTATTCTCATACTTATGATTTCTAATGTTCGCCCCTGGCAAAACCTATTAATCTGGTAAGGGTGACAAAATCTATGTACATAAAATTAGGCTAACATACCTGGGCCCTGTTTTATGAAGAGTTAAAATTGATTATATAGTTGATTTCAACTGTAAGTCTATGGCAGCCTGTATGTTAAGGAAATTTTATCTTTTGATAAAACAGGGCCCAGTACTGGTTGTGGGCGTGAAAGTTATACAGAATACATATTATACCCCTTCTGCTCCTCCATCGTCTGGATGCGGTGACTATTCAAACTTGTGTTTTCTGTGCTGTGCGGTTTATTGAGAACATGGGCATGAAAATATTGCTGCTCAGGGTTATACGTATTTGTCCTTTTTTGTCCTCCATACTTTCTCCAAGTTAGATTTGAAAGAGTTGAGTGATGTGCTGTTCACTGGAAACAGCTATACATAGTGGTTTACTTTCCACTCGCTCTGCGGCAATTCCTGTCACTCAGTAAAAGGCACCTACAACCACATTAATTAGGTAACTGACATAAGTGGAAGTGTATCGTAGCAGTGACAGTAAGGTGTGTTTGTCAAAATGTTACTGACAATCATTAATTTGGTAATGTATAAGACCACGTCCAATTCAAGCTTAATTGCTCACGATGGTGGTCTTTTGCCTTTAATTATCTCTGTATTCCCTGAAAATACCTTGTATCTTAATGTTTCTGTATTATATATTGTATTATATATTATACTATATTGTACATTTGTACTACTCAATAGTGTAATTGCTTATGTGTATCGTTTTAAACCACTGCACTTGTTATTCTTTATCTTTGTGCTTTTTAAATTCGTATACAGTTTGTATGTGATTGAATGCGGAAATAAATCAAATCAAATCAAAATCAAATATTAATTGGGATTTTGATAAAGTATTGTATATTGTGTGTGTGTTTTCTTGATTGATTTCATGTTTATATCTGATTTTTTTTTTCTTTTGCTGTGACGGTGGCTGGATTTATAGAGAAAATGAAACACGACCGGACACTGAGACACACACAATCAAAATATAAGGGTCAAACCAGGGAGGCGGGAGACCTCCCTCTCTTTCAAAACAGTTGTACAAAAAGAACACACGTTGATAGTGACGGCTTTATTTGTAAAAATCGATTTAATGCAATGCGTTGTGATGGCGTGCTATATTGTAGGCCTATGCCAAGACATGATGTAATATGTTTCAGATTCATTTTGAGTAATGTCTTCTCTGATTGTCTGGTGTGTACACGGATGCATCTCAGTATGTATATTACAGTATTTTGTTGCAGTATCCGATGTCCATGGTGGAGAATGAAGTAAATCAATCGATCAAAACTTTATTCTGCGAATCAGAATATCACGTGAACGCACAATACTGACATGCACCCCCGCCCCCGCCTCCCCGGCACGATGTGAGGCTACTTCTGGGGAATCTGACCAGGGAGGTGTTACGCGAGGTGGAAGACTGAGAAACAATGAGAGTGAGGATTGGAATTGTAGAGTACAGTCAACCTTGTCTATGTCGAACTCGCACGAGTTGAAAAAAAAAAATCGCACAAGTCGAAAAATTAGCTAAGTCGAAGAAAAATTCTACCCGAATGAATATAAACACGTGTTAATTCTATCACCTAAGTTGAAATTCACGCAAAGTCGACGGATTTTCTCCGATCCCTTTGGATTCGACTTAACCGAGGTTGACTGTACTTCCTTCCGCCTGGCTCGGGGGTCAAAGCATGCACTTCGACCTTCGATCTTCGGACAGGCGATCAACCGGACATCCAAAGACTGACCCCTGGTCTGATACTTTTTGAGTCACTTTTGATGAAGACAGACATGGAAAACATCTCGATTAAAAAAAAAAAAAAATCAGGGAATACCTGAGGACAGTTTACACGTATTGTGATCTAAGGCAAAATTTAACATTTTAACTAAAGATCGTAACATGCCCGAGAAAAGTACAAGGGCCTATCTGTATAATGATCGAAAGCACATAAAAAATTTTGATTAAAGATCATATATTTCATGAGAATAGTTTACAAATCTGTATACTAATTGACGACACATCAAACATTTCGACTGACGATCATGGTATACCTGAAAATAGTGTACCTGTATAATGATCGCGAGCATATCAAACATTTTGATAAAAGCTCAGGAAACACCTGAAAATGGTGCACATGTATAATGATTGACAACACACTAATTAACTCTGACAATTTAACGGTAGCAAGATGTATGGAGAGAGATCTATTCAAGATTGCATATTATTGTCATAAACGCTTTTAAGTTCAGCGATATCAACACCAGTATCCGCCTGTGATAATATACATGTACCTCCATACCACTCAGTACTTGCAGAAATTTTCAGCTGCAAGCACATGCAGAATTAAGGTCATTACAGCATGATCCATATTACTAAGTATGATCATCATCTAAAATCACAAAATTGCTGTCTAGTTCAAGGTAAAAATGATTCGGCACCGAATGACCAGTTTCTTCCATTAAAGTAAAAACCGTGCTCTTGATAATATCGTATATCACATGCAACCCTATAGCAGATTGGCGCGCTGTACATAAAGCTCGTTGAAATTGCCTGCCCGGTTTTCAATTCAGCGCGATTCAATTCAATTTTATTTCATACTTTTTCGTAAGAGGTTACATTGAAATACCATGAACACAAATTATTGCACTTTGTCAATAGTAAACATACAATGATATGATTATTCTCCCTCACTCTCTCTTTATTAGTCTCACTCTTTCTCTTATATTTCAGAATCATGTGTTTTTAGGCGTATTGGGAAAAGATATGGCTTAGATTTAAGCATAAAACTATATATACTCAAAATTTGCGACGTCGCCAGCTCAGTTGACATGATGCAGCAATGATATAATAGTAGTATTACCAGGGAACCCTGGTTGTATTACAGACTGACGTCGACCGACAACTATTGAGTGGTGGGTGTTTTATGGTGCTTATCACCACACTGAATGTTTACGAATCAGCAGTAGATTCATGGTAGGCGATTCCCCTGTGGTATCTCACTTCGCCCTCTGGTATGTTGCATAGGGGTTAGAAAGAGGTAGAGGTAATAACTCATTAGATCACAGTTTATTGTCAAGGCATAAATATTTTAATACTGCCAGCGCTAGAGTCCCCATGGGGGCTCGAAACTGCGTTAAGTGAAACGTATCTTTTTATACGGCACTGTATTGCGCAACCAAAGAGCGCCCACTATAAAGGGATGAAGAAAAGGTTCAGGGATGACATGACACTGATTGCAGACTTCGTGCACTCTTGGGGTTATATGACCTTTGAACTGAACTACTTTCTCTCTTCTTCGTGACATCGGCATTGAACTGGCCTCAATCTTGGAATGCGTGATTATGTTTTGAGTCATATCCGATTTATAGCCAAGCTCCGTTTTCTATGTGTCTTTATAGAGAAAACAGATAGACAATGCAAAGGTCCACGGAAGTTTTGGACATGTTCAGATTATCTACTTCCCGTCGCGTTTCCACGTGGTTTTGGGGTTTGTCTTTTCCTCTCTTTTTTTTTTTCTGCTTTGGACTGGTAGTGAGAGGGTATCGAAGTGGCATTGAAGTCAAAATAGATTACCCAGAGAGGATTCAAGAAAGGGTCGAGATCATGTTCTATGAATTTTCTTCTAAAGACACATTGAATGCAAGAAGCACAATTTAAACCGAAAAATATAAACTTGGTGTAAAAAAAAAAATAAACAAACAAGAAGTGAACTGCTTGTTATGAAAGATCTCATTAGCTGTTCCTGGTATTGGTGGGGATGAAGTTGAAAACACAGATTCGAATATTCAGGCTTCGGAACAGTCGGCAACAGCTGACCACGCGATGTATGTCAAGGGGGCGTCACACACTCACGCATGTATGCTTGACAAAACGTATTATACTTGTGATATCTTTGCACACGACACGTTGAATCGCGGCGCAAGTTTAAAAGTAACACCATGCGAAAAGACTGGCCCGAATTCAAGGTGGTACAATCTTGTCCATGGTATAACCCACGGACAATTTGTATGGAGCGCCAAGTGTCGCATGGCCTATTTCGTTACGAAATCAGTCATTTCGTCGACGAAATTACTATTTTGTAGCGAAATGACAACACTTCGTCGACGAAATGACTGATTTCGTCACGAAATATTCCGTGCGACACTTGGCGCCCCATGGTCTTTGTCCATGGTTTAAACCATGGACAAGATTGTACCACCTTCGTGGATTCGGGCCTTTGTGTTTGCTAGGTGATAGATACACCACTACAAAACATAAAGGACAACTTTGTCATCTCCAAAAAAAATCCTGCCGATTTCACAACAGGACAACATTTTGCGCAGTTTTCTGTCAGTTTAACGATCTGTAACGAAACATCGTTCGATGCAATGATCGATATATCGCTAGCCCCGTCATACACCTAGTCACTACTCCCGCAAGTGAAATGCCTGATAACAAATTAACCTAATAACATTTTCTAAACTTAGTTGGCAACTTAGGCCTAAAATCATTTTGACAAAGGCAGTGACATAGGTAAGTTGTTCTCTCGCAAATGTCAACTTACGGGAAGAATGTTAAAAGATATTCATACGAAAAAATCGACACACTGTCGATGCGTCGCCTTTAAAGCGATGTCGACCCCGATGTCGACTTACGCGATGTCGACTTATGCGAGGTTTACTGTGTACGGACGTGCAGAAAATTGTGCTCACCAGTCACACAAAAGCTGCAACGACGCGCAGAACCCACTCTTTTTAGTATTAGTTTAAACACCTGGAGGCATTTCATGAACCATTTTGTCCGACAACTTTGTCGGACAAATTTGCTCTCAGCCAATCGGATGCAAGGATTTCAGTAGCTTTTAGCAGTTTGTCAGACAAAAAAAAAATATCTGACAAAAACCTTCATGAAATGCCCCCACTTTATTGCATGAGTGGACTCGATCACAAAGTCATGCCTAAACCACCGTAAAAAACATGAAGAAAAAACCCCTCTGAAACACAAGAGGAATGTAATGGTAGGGCCTATATCTTTTTATAATTGTTTTTCTTACCCTCGCTTCTTCTCTTCTCTTTTGTAGTCGCCTAAGACGCTCGTGTTTTTGTTTGTTTGTTTGTTTTACGTACTCATCATCACTCTTACAACACAAAAACCGTTTTCCGTATCTATAGGACCTCTTCACATTGAGTTTGCATCGTCTCTAATTTCTTCGGGAATATATGAGCTGTATTTTCTTAAAATTCTTTCGTCATATCAAATTTGTTATTTGCGGGTTTTTTTCGGTTAAACATCTCTAGTTATTCTTTTCGTCAAAGTAATAGGGGTTTAGTTTGCTCGTGTCCGTTCCAAAAATTCCATGCAGCGACATGTCTGGTGAGAATTTGGACGCCCCGGTCGTCCGGCCAAGAGCCTCAGCCAGGGTTCTCGTGAAGTGGGGTGCGTTGCCGCAGCACAGTCCCACGTATGGGATCTTGAGTCGGACGCAATCCCGGGCGAATTTCACGATGTCGGTCCGAGAGCAGAGAAGGCAGTCCAAGTCGGCAGGGAAAGCTTGTTTGCCTGCAACGAGAAACAAGGTACCTTGAATAATTTGCTCACTCACCTGACCATGGACCCCCACATATGAACATTCAGCGCCCATTGATTAATTCATGAACCTGTTTCTGTCAAAAGTGCCACAAAAACATTTTAAACATGCTGTCTTGCTTTTTATCATCACCGCCGACGACCAGCCTGGATAAGATCAAGGCAGCTCTTTGACAAATTTAAAACTACATGCTCAGAATATAACAAATCTATAAAAAAAAAAAAAAAAAAAAAAAATCAAGAAAAAGGTTACATGACATTTTCTCCTGGGACAATATGACTGCACCCGTGAAATTTCTGCACGCTAAGCCAAACATAAATTCTATCCAGAAACATCACCCTAGCCCTGATAATAATCCCCACATCAAACTAGACCTAAAACCCTATACCTAACACTAACCCTAAGTCCTCGGAGAAAATAAGAGCGGAGCAATTGTCGCAGGGGCTAATGTCGTGTCACCCAAGAAAAATGGGCAGTTGCAGTTGCTGTAAAGCAATTTCAGTTGCGAAATGCACGTATTTTGCAAGAGAAAGCGAATATTTTGGCAGGTTGATTCTGATCTGCAATCCAATTTTCCCAATTTTTCCAATTTTCGAGCATTATTTCAAAGTAGAAAATGACAATATACAGTGGACGACATGATTTTTTTTTTCTTCATTAAGCAACGTGACATAATAGTGTCAACAAGTATACTCTTCAGTAATTAATTTTGAAACACAAAATTCGTCACGTTTTGAGGTTTGCTGCTACCCATACCATGGCCCTTATTCAAAGGTAGTTTGAGTGATTCACTTCGGCCAAATAAGATCGAAATAAGGGAAACGGTCCTTTTATCAGTGACGATTGACGATTACCCAATCGTCATTGTCCAAACATCTGAATGAACTCATTAAGATGCACATAACTAGGTGGCGGCCGTGATGATTGATCTTTGAAAAGACCTCCGTTAAAGGGGCATTCCAGATGATTTTCATAATTTCACATAATATAGTATATAAATCAACAGCTTCATGTATAGATTACATTTTTTTTTTTTTTTTGTGGAATTTATTGTGGTCCTTAAGCAGTCAAAATAGCGACCCCGTTTACAGTGAGTGAAAAAGCCGGGCTCGGCCGCGGCCGAGCCCGGCCTTTTCACTCACTGTAAACGCAAACTGGACTAAATGCGGTACCAAATTTAGTCTGGCTACCAGACCCTCTGCCCGTACTATTTCGCTATTCAGGCTATTAACTAGTATGTAAACTAGTATTGTTTAAGGTGGTTTTGTCCTGCAGAGGTTTTTGCCTTCGGCAAAGGCGGCGACTTTGTCGCGGGGCGGCGACTTCGTCGCCACGGCCACGGAGTCCAGTTGGCAAAGGATCTGGAAACCAGACTATACCACATTGCGACCGGCGGCGCCCTCCCAATAATAGTGTTTGTTTACAAGCAGAGCGCCACTACGACATAATATTGAAAGGTTTGAATTAAAAGCCCGGATCGAGCCCACAGAAGTCTACCGAGTTCTGTGGCCGAGCCCGGCACTGTAAACAAGTTAACGGACAAAATTGCGGGGCTGAGTACATCAGTTGAGGCCGGGCACGGCCCGGCCCTGCACTGTAAACGAGGTCCTATACTCTGAAAAATCTTACCGAACAGTGTAGATGACATAGGAGCCCACTTATTTCAGAAATGTTGCAGTGTAATTCCATTACAATTCCTCTTGCTTAACAAGTTCACCTGTGTAGAATCTATAATGCATGCCTTCTTCTTTTGTTCGGCTCCCTTGAGCCCAACTCATGCATTCTCTCATGATGAGGCTGCCATGACATCATCCTTGTTCAGTGCAATTTGTTATAAATTTTGAAAACGTTCTTATTCCTCATCCCAATCACTATAGATTCTGAAACTCTGTACTCAGTCTAACAAATTTATAGTTGTTCAAATGTAAAATTCTGAAGGGGAGGTCCACGCTCAGACCAACAAGTTCAGGCGGAGGCTTTATGCAATGTTATCTCTGATTCTGCTCACATGCCCACAACATTTTTCTCCTATTTTTATCATTTCCAAGTGCATACTAACAAGTACATACTTTCTCAAAGTGATACCAAATTTATGCCATTAATATCACAATGAACGAGGCTCGAGCACAGGTAAGGAATGTAAGAAACAAACACACAATTATCAAACTTTTCCACTAATTTTAGCGAGGTATCACTGTCCTAGTTACAAAAATACAGCAGATCTTACTTACCCTCAAATAGCCCAGTTAGATCAGTTAGATCTGATCAGAGATCAGATCTCTGCCGCCGATGGCGCGATCGCCGCAAAATTTTGCCTGAACATAGAACCGGATGTTGACTACAAGATTACATGGTCACAAAATAAAACGTATTGATTTTCTATTTTTGTAAATTAATTTTGCAAATTCATGCATGAAATCATATTTTCACTTGTAACTACATTAAAAAGACTGAAGAATTGTTAATTTTTGTGTAAGAATCCCTCAAGACACATCAAACAATTTTCTTGTACAAAAATAGCACAATCAAAATCAATTTCTTTTTTTTTTTTTTTTGGCCAACTTTGTTGCACTTTTTCAAGCTTATCTACATTAGAATTGATTAATTTAAATGATTAAAAGTTGACATAATCTAATCTGTATCAATTTAACAGAAAACAACCCCACAATTTGCATTGGATTTGCACACGATAATTACCATGAATTTGAGCTGTTTTCAGGTTGACATGCATATGCAAAACATTGCATACCTTCATGCAGAACGGTGTACCTGGACATCACAAATTTGGTCTGAAAATATGCGGGAGACTTCAATGAAAAAAGTCATGAAATGACGCGGCAAAATCTTTTCGCGTTGCGGAATCATGGCGCGAAGTGTCGGGGGGGGGGGGGGGGGGGGTCAATGACTCCCCCCCCCCTCCAGTTAAGAAATGGTTAAAGACTTTCTCAAAATGCGTAAATTTGCATTTTGATCGAATCGTTTCATTGTGTATTACACACTTTCTGCTGTAATAGTCATTGTTGATTATCTATATATCTCTGTTCAAATTGTTGAATATGTACTTTGATATTGACATAAATTGTAAATAAATGCATCTTGTACCTGTTTTTGGATCTGGGATGCTGAGGAAAGAAGGATGTTTGTCCGTTGTTCGGTACGGCACGGGTAACACAGCAAGCGGGGCCTGCAACGAAATGATCCAGTACAGGTAGGTCAACGACTTTAGCTCCCCTCTAAGTCAGACAGCATACAGCCACGACATGGCAGCGGACTACGCAGTAATAATATAGTTTTCATGGAAGACGTCGTCGGCGTGTCGCCATGTGCAAATAAAGCGTGATATATGACTCACAACATACGATTTTCTTTTGTATGAGTAGTGAACCCGCAGTCTTCCCTTGAAGGGAACCAAAACCCAAAGAGCAATGTGGATTAGGTGAAAGTGGCAACATTAGTAGAACACATCAGTGAAAGTTTGAGGAAAATCGGACAATCGACGCAAAAGTTATGAATGTTTAAAGTTTTGATGATGGAACCGCTGCATGAGGAGACTACTAGAGGTTATAACGTTTGTGTGGACAAAAATCATAAAGAAAATATAAAGAAACTTTCACAAAAATTCACTTTTCTACCATGATGAAAGAGCACTTGACTAACCGCTTTAGCAGGGGGAACTCTACCCTTAACATACCGGGTATGTCAGTATCAAGTTGATGGAATGTGTGATTTTCGTGAAAAAATGAATGTTTGTGGAATTCCCTTTTAATCTTCTTTATATTGTTGTCCACACATACGTCATAACCTCGCGTGGTCTCCTCATCCAGCGGTTCCAATACTAAAACTTTAAAAATTCATAACGTTTGCATCGATTGTCCAATTTTCCTCAAACTTTCGCCGATGTATTCTACTCATGTTACTGCTTTCACTCAATCCACATTGCTCATTGGGTTTGGGTTCCCTTTAATGACCCTGAATGAAACATAGGAACAGTTTCGAATTTACAAACTAAAGTGAAACGTGGCATTCATTTGATACCAAACTCTAATGACATTTATTCATTTTTCGTGAATTCTATAGATTCTATAAAAGCTTGTTTCCCCAATGGTCAACTAGGCATTTCTTAAGAGGCCGCCATCACGCCTTCTTACCTTTGTGCACAATACTGTAATTCTTTTTTTTTCTGCCAGAAACAACAAGTTATTTTGTCATTTCTTACAGAAGACGGATACATGTCATCAAACTACAAAGGGTTGTATCCCACTGATTATTGGCTGGGTCTAATTTGTATTACAGTGCACTCCCGTTATAACGAAAGCAGTTAAGACAAAATTCTCGTCACAACGAAGTGAAAATTCCGGTGATCAAATTACCATATATACATATACATATATTTATGTATTATATCTTTTTACACGTAACAGTTCGTCTATCACGAGATTTCGATGTACAGAAAACCGCCGCCGAGGACTTCGTTATAACGGGAGTGCACTCTATTATACTGTCTGAGGCTGTCTGCCAAATCGTTTAATTTATACCATGTATCATGCAGAATTACTTCTATTTGAATGTGAATGTTTATATGTGAATAGAATTTCTTTGTGAGAAACACAAAAGTCAAAGTCAAGAGTACTTACCCCAATGTTACTCTGGACCGCACTCTCAACGTACTGCATGATTTGATCGGGACCTCGGGTGCAGTTAAAGCCGACCACGTCGGCTCCTCCAGCTACAAGCTGCCGTAGTCCCTCGTTTAGCTCCACGTGGTCAGGGGTATATACCTTACCGTCCTTATGTATCATGAAATGGCTTCCCATTGTTATGACAGCCGGAACCCCTTCAAAATATATAAAGACCGGAACAAGAAATTATGAAGATTTTTCCCTGTAGAACAACAACCAAAACAACCCCCCCCCCAAAAAAAAAAAAAAAAACAAACAAACAAACAAACAAACATGTTGCAAAGTAAAGAATATAAACGTAATATAAATCTTCATTTTAAAAGGGCTCTAGCAATTAGTGATGCAAGCAGAAACTGGAGATGGACTGCTCATTTTAGAGTATTCACTGATGGAGAATTCATACTTTGTAAATGCTTTGCAAAGCTCACGAGATAGGTACAAAGAGAGAGAAAAAAAAAATTAACTTTTCGACAAACACACCTAATCACTGCTTGATCATGAGAATCACTCGTTTCTATCGTACTACACATTTCGTAATTTGCACACAGAGAGATACTGTCTCGGTGTTCTCATATATTTGTTTGCTAGTTACAGTAATTCGTATACACACTTCGAAATCAGACCCCCCAAAAAGAGGAAATTCTCGACAAAGCCTACCCTTTCCGTACTGCTTGATTGCTTGCGTCGCCAGCAGCGCCTCCCCGATTAGGCCAAATGTCTCGCCCACTATGAAATCGGCCCCTTCATCAACAGCCCATTCGATTTGTTCCTGTGACAACCGAACAAACAAAGCGGAATCTCATTTAAGCTCCTCCGTAGCCTCATTTTCGATTTGGAAAGTGCATACTTGTTGAATAGCTTTGCTAGACATGTTTGATGAAAAACAAAAGATTCCTTCAGTACAATTTGAATTAAGGAGAAAAAAAAAACAGCAAAAAGTAATTCTGCACTGACACTAATATTCAATTTCAAATCCTAATTTATGAGTATCATATCATGCTTACATACATTTCGATACGCCTAACGGTACTGTTCGCTGAGCCAACACGGATTAATCAGAAAATGGCCACTTCATGAAGTTAAAATCGTATCCTGTCAATCGCTAGTCTATATAGCATTCTCGGTAAGGTTGATGCTGCCTTCCTCCGAAGCTCCAAGACTCCCTAAACAAACAAACAAACAAATACAATAAATACAATACAATACAATCGGATTATTTATATAGCGCCCCTACACAGTCAATGACTGGTTTCACAGCACTTCACAACAAAATTCCGTCACAGATTAGCATCAAAAAGGAAAGTCTTAAGATTCTTCTTGAAGACATCAAGGGATGGGGAAATGGGGACAAACAGAGGTAGATCGTTCCACAATCGCGGTGCAGCCGTCGCAAAAGCATTGTCCCCCGCTCTACAAACAAACAAACAAACAAACAAGCCAACAAACAAACAACACATACACAAACACACATACCCATAAACACAAAAGCGCGCGCGCGCAAAATCAAATGCACAAACCTTGAAAAGCTGCTTGGTTTCGGCAATCGAATCTGCGTCGTCGGGCTTGTAGACGAAGGTGTTGCAGATGTCGCCACACATCAGTGTCCCTGTCTCGTCGGCGACCTCGCGGGCCATCCTGAGAGCCAGACGATTTTGCTTTTCGAGGTCGTCCTCCCTGCCAACAAGCTTGAACTTGGAACGGTTTCCGTAGTACTGTGTGACGTGGAGATAAAACAAGCTCTAATTTAAAACGGCTAAATTTAGATTTTTACGATGTCTCAGGGCTCACAATTAGCCTTGGCCCTGTTGCCCAGGCCCACTAAAAATTGATATTTATGTTAAATTCATTCGAAATCAAACTAAAAGTTCTGTTAACGTTCGATATACAAAAATGTTGTATATATAATATATATAGGCCTGTATGTATGTGTATATATATATATATATATATATATATATATATATATAGTTGTGTGTGTGTGTGTGTGTGTGTGTCCTGTAGGCATATTACAATAAAATAAGAGAGACAGAGAGAGAGAGAGAAAGAGGGATACACTAACTGATTTGCCACTTTTTTTTTTACTTGCTCCTCACCGTGAAGGCTTGCACTACGTCACTTCCGGCCCTGACGAAGTCCCTGTACATCTGCTTGACGAGATCGGGGTGGTCGACCACGACCTCGGGGGTGAAAGGGCCGGCCTTGAGGTAGCCAAGGCGCTCGAAGGCGAAGACATATCCCTCCGCAACAATGACGGTCTCCCCGTCCCGGATCCTCTCCATCAACCCTGCATGGACGGAACCATTCCATTGTCATCATTTGCATAATTATAACTACGGGGTTATGAGAGTAAACTCACCTTTCATTCAGTTTAGACGCATGAGAAAAAAAAAATAGATACAAGCATGGGGGGAGGGAGAGTCGGAATATGGCAAGAATTGTAAAAATCTAATCTTATGTCTTGATACTGTAATTTCACATTCTTGATATTGATATTTCATTTATTGATCTTATCGAAAATTAATTCATCTTGTAAAAAAATTCTTGACATAAGAATTTGACATTTGACAATATTCGTAACTAAAAAAATATTTTCTTGATTGACCTTGTTGACATCACGAAATAATTTTCTTTATTTTCTTGTCATTAAGAATGCTATTTGTTGATAACACTCAAGGAGAGAGAAAAAATAGTCAAATTCAAATCACGTATTGAACTTATCTAGCTATACGGGCAATGACAAGGTCAATATGAAGGTAAAGGTGTCTCCATTACACTCATAGCCCCGCGAGGGAGGAACGGAAGAGGTATTGCTTTGTTTTTCGAGGATCGTCAATATGCCAGTAAATCATGATTTGCCAAATCTGCAACGCCATTATAAGCTATTTTCATTGTTCATAGTTCAACACCATAACGTGTCCATAGTCCAGATTTATGGGCGATTATCAGAGTATACAAACTTTGAACCGGGACTCGAAGACAATGATGAAGTGTTTGGATACAGAGGAAAGTAGCCTATCAAAATCGTTCCGAATCTGTGCGATGTATGACCATATTTTATTCGCGTTCCATGCACATATTTATCTCCTATACTCATCTCTATAAAATCAGACACCTTGAGAGCACATTGTGTAAGCATGTGTACAAGTATAAGAACGAATATCAAAGACAGATCTTCTGTATACGTGTCAATTCAGAAAAAAAAAAATCTTTGTTCTTTTTTTTTCTTTCTTTATTCGATTTCCTCACTCTTTAATTCGGACAGGGGTGTTCATGAAGGTTGTTGTTTGTTTGTTTTTTTTTTCAGTTGTAAAGTGCTCCAATATCAATGGCGGTTATAGTAGGAGTGGGCGTGTTGGAAGAATGAATTCACTTTGACTTCGCAACTGTTAATGGCAACTTATTTCACGTCGATCGGGTATTTGCAGTACGCCCCCCCCCCCCCCATAAAAAAAAAACCTTTGGCAATTTAACAACAAAAGTTTACAGCCTTTCCTATTCATATAATATTGGATGTCTCGTTTTGATTATGCCAGTGAGTTTTAGTTCAATGTATCACAACTGACTTGCCAAACTGCAATGTGCTAAACCTGCTTAGGTCCTCAGTCCTCAGCATCACTTTTTTCCCATAATCCCATCTTAAAAAAGTCTTTACAGTGGCTATACTAGAGTCTGCAAAGGATATAACATTTTTTTAGTATACATCAATTCTTCTCAACATATGCAAACCAATGCATTTTTTTTTTTTTTTTTTTTTTGGCAGGGGAGAACGGTATAGAAGCTGTAAACAGCATTGCCTATTCTCTTTTGTGTTTGGTGTAAGACGGAAAAACAAACTCACAATAATCGTATACATTATCTATAATGATCGAGGGAAACAGGCCATAAGCCAACACATTTTTCTTTCGCTTCAACGTTGCACAACACCCTCATTTTGACCCCGCTTCGAAGAGAAAAATTCTAGAACGTTCCCTATAGGTAAGTACCCATCCATGCGCGTACAAAGTTGTATTATCACATTGTATTACGAATATAATGCTATTATGCATTATGCACGAAGATCAATTGAGCGACTTTTAGCACATTGGAGCTCTTTAACACTTGGAGGGAAAAAACAAACAAACAAACCTCGGAATAGTAGGGTTCAAAGGTCAGCTGACTTACTAAACTGCGCTGTTGGTATCGAGGGACCTCTTATAATAGAATGGATCCTCGCAGATGTGTACACAGAACCAATCATCTTCGATTAGTATCTCCAAATTGGAATACTGATTTGCTTGCAATGAAGAGTTTGTTTGTTAGTTTGTTTGTTTTTTATTCTCCTTCCCCATCTCGGAACTTCGCCCTTGAACAAGATCTGATTCGTATCTTGTAACTTAATGTTCTGCTTTTTTTTTTCTTTCTTTTTTTTTTTTTTTTTACAATTACTCTACATTGTTCAGTGATTGTGTTATTTTAATCATGTAAATTGTTGTAAATAGTATGATTTTGTATAATTGTTCAATAAAACACAAATAAAAAAAAAGAGTAACCCTTTGATCAAGCAATCTATAATGTAGGCCTGATACATTGGCATACGAAACATTCGCTATAATGTGGAAGTTTAGGGACTCACTTTACGCATACCAAGTGTTAACAGACCCGCAAGACTTGCTTCATAGAAATACAAGCACAATTTGTTTCAGGATCAATAAGGAACCATTGAGCATTGCAATTCTGGCGTAACTGAAAGGACCGTTGTTAAATAGCAGTCTGCTAGTACCGTATCTTGTAGATGAGCTATTGTTTGCAAATGTCGTATACCCTCGATAATCAGCAAAACATCAGCTCTTGTGATTCCGTTCTGTGTCCTACGAACCCGCATTTATTTTGATGACTTGTTAACCCCATCCCTTCCCTCTTCCGAAAGAGGGAAAAACTCGAAAGAAGTGCCCTACCATCTGTTGAGAAGGCAGAACATTAGCTAGGATTATTGGCACCGAGGCCTTACTCACCTTTTCATCAGGGAGGTGGGAAGAGATTCACCATGTTAAAGCCTGCCATTATAGGCCTGTCCTCACATCGCCTTTCTCTTACAGTTGGAGTGTCCTTGAATGGCAACAGACTTTCACGTTTCGATTTTGATTTGGTTTTGCATGTTATTAATTTTTTTTAAAGTTTTATTGTTGTTGTTTTTGTTGTTGTTCTAGTTTCAATACCAGGCGCCAATCAACATAAATGTGTAATATGTTTAACGTTCCTTTGATTCATCTTTGGCAAATATTCACTAAGAAAAATTATATCACACCTCCTCTTCTGCGGAGTAGGGCCTATTAAACTTTCAAACCGAGGGGGAAAACGAGACAAAAATATCACGCGAGAGGTTGTTTTCACCGTCTCTCCCTTTCTATCTCGCTCTGAACATCGGAGAAGCACAAGGCAAGTTGGTATAAAACATTCAATGAGGGCAAGAACATGGAAGAAAAGATGATCAATTTAAAGGGATAGTATAGTATTGGTGGACATGAGAATTGGGCTTTTAACTGTTTGCAAGATACCAAGAAAACACATGAAATAGTACAGAGCATACCATTTTAAGAGGAATTCAAAGTTTATTGATGAAAATCGGGTTTGAAATGACTGAAACATCCCAAAATTAAAGTAAAACAAAGCAACTGTTAGTGTGGGTCCCATACTTATTAGAATCACTCTGTTTTGGATATCTCAGCCATTTCAAAACCAATTTTCATCAAATAAACGTTGAATTCCTCATGGAATTACATGCTCTTTCCTATTTCATAAGAGGTTTCTCAACGGGCTCAAGATAATATCTGTTTTTGTGCAACCTCTAGTTCCAGTCGCCTGAGGGCATTAGAAGAAGATGAAGATGGTGTATTTGTACTTAGTACTGAAACAGAATATTTCATTCCAAGTGAATTTGCCTCTATGATGAATGGTACGTTTTCAGAAATGTTTACGTGTCTGCATTTCAACTGTCGAAGTTTGAAGGGTAACAGTGATAATTTTATATTGTGCATTAATTCCTTGAATTCTGAAATATCTATTATTGCTGTATCTGAAACATGGGCACAGGGAAATGAATCCCCTCAGTTTACGTGCCCCAATATAAATTTCTCGGAAGGGGAAGAACAGATAAGAGAGGTGGAGGTGTTGGTATGTTTATTAATAGAAAATATAATGTTAAACAGAGAGGTGAGTTAGAAGTTTTTGATCAATGTATTGAGTCAACATTTGCTGAATTTATCAATTTGAAGGATAAAATTGTTATTGGTGTGGTATACAGACCCCCCAATCAATCTCTTCAATCATTTCTTACTGGTCTACAGCCAACATTACAGAATATATCTCGAGAAGGTAAACATTGTATCCTACTTGGTGATTTTAATGTTGATTTATTGAGTTCCGACAGTTCCACTCACCAATTCTTGGACTTAATTCTATACCTCCTCATACATTCCTACTATTTTTAAACCAACACGTGTAACAAACCACTCTGCAACCTTACTTGATAATGTATTCATTAATCGTCCTGAAAATGTAGTTAAGTCTGGTATATTGATTTCAGATGTGAGTGATCATTTATCACCCTTTGTCATCTATCACCTTGGCCGTCAGCAGGTGAGCACCGAAAAGGAATCATCCACTTATATTTACAAAAGAATGATACATGAAGAGGGTTTGACAATTTTTTTTTTCATTGCTCCAATCATATGAGTGGAGCCACCTGGAAAATATTCCAGACATCAATGAGAAATACTCTGTTTTTATATCTCATTTTATGACCCTGTACGATGAGTGCTTTCCTATAAAGAAACTTGATAAAAAAAAAATATGAGAAAAAACAAACTTGGTTTAACAGCCATCTGAAGAAGTTGTGTAAAAAGAAATACATTTTGTACCGTAAATACATCAAGAATCCTACAATGTACAGAAAAGAGATTTACGTCAAATATAGAAATTTTGTGAATAATGAAATACGACGTGTTAAGCGGGAATATTATCATGGTATTTTTGATAGAGTAAAAAATGACCAAAAAGGTACATGGAAGGCGATTAATGAAGTCTTGAATACATCAAAGTCTAAAACTACATGTGCAAGTATTATGAAAGAAGGTGTTCTGATTGAGGATAAAGAAAACATTGTGAATTTATTCAATGATTATTTTAGTAATATTGGTTCTGAGTTGGTAAGAACTATGCCCCTGTGCTCTATGAATAATGATTTTTCAGAGTATTTAAGACCGAGAGTATTACATACTATGTTTTTTTACCCCATTTCTGAATCTGATTTGATTACAGCTGAATTAAGTATAAAGGATAATTAGAGTTCAGGGTATGATGGCATAGAAGCATTTATTGTCAAAAAATGCATTCATTTAATTGCATCCCCATTATGCCATATTTTCAATACTTCAATTGAAAAATGCATTTTCCCCAAGTGATATGAAGATCGCAAAAGTTATCCCAATCTTTAAATCTTGGGATAATCGTCTTTGTTCTAATCATAGACCAATTTCTATTTTGTCCATTTTTTCAAAGGTTTTCAAAAAGTTGGTACACAAACAATTGATCTCATTCTTGGAAAAAATGCAATCCTGTATCAGGGGCAATTTGGTTTCAGACAAGGATACAGCACATTTATGGCCCTTTTAGAATTTGTCAATAATGCTACTTTGGCTTTTGAAGAAAAAAAATATTGTTATTGGATTATTCTTAGACTTATCAAAAGCCTTTGATACTATTGATCACAAAATTCTGATAAGTAAAATGTATCATTATGGAATAAGAGGCAATGTGTTAAACTGGTTTGAAAGTTATTTGTTAAACAGAAAACAATATGTGTCTATTGATAATCATACTTCACAATTTCAACATATCAATGTTGGTGTCCCACAAGGATCAGTGTTAGGTCCATTACTCTTTTTGCTTTATGTTAATGACCTGGCTTTTGTAAGTGATGTTTTAAAGCCCATTATATTTGCTGATGACACAAACATCTTTCTGTCAGGCAAGGATATCCATGATATGAATGTTGTATTCAATGCAGAACTTGAAAAGGTGTATTCCTGGTTTTTATCCAACAAACTCACTATTAATTTTGAAAAAACAAATTTTATGATATTTAGACCTCAGCAATTACAGCTAGATACAACTTTGTTTGATTTATCCATTAATGACCAAAAAATAAGTAATGTTAAAAAAAATAAAGTTTCTTGGTGTCATTATTGACGAACATCTCACATGGAAAGATCAAGTTCAAAATATTTCAGGTAACATAGCAAAAGCAGTGGGTATTTTAAACAGATTGAAGAGTCTGCTTCCTCTTCGAATTATGTTAAGTATTTATAATACCTTGGTTTTGCCACATCTTTCATATTGTACTGTTGTATGGGGAAACTGCTCTAAATATCTTTTGAACAGATTGATTGTTTTACAGAAACGTACAGTCCGTTGTGTCTCAAACTCTCACTTCTTAGCTCCAACAAACCCTTTGTTTGAGAAATTGAAGGTTTTAAAGGTCTTAGATTTGTATACATTGCAGGCAGCATGCTTCATGTACAAATTTTCTAAGGATTTACTGCCTGATGTTTTTAAAGATTATTTTATTTGTAATAACAAAGTTAATTTGTACGATATAGAACTAGAAACTCTGATAAATTGTATGTACCATTTTACCGTCTTAGCCTGTCAAGAAAGTCAATAAGGTATACAGGCCCAAAAATATGGAACTCAGTTACCCCCAGTTTGAAATTATGCCCCACCATTTCATCATTCAAAAGACAGTTTGAGTTACAGTTGATTAATGCGTACCGGTATTGTTCATAGAACTGTACTGTGTTTATACAGTGCACTGGCTGATTGTCGGCATGTGTTGTTCTGTGTTCTCTATTCGGGCGGCGTGTTTTTTTTAGACGGCACAGATTGGGGACCCTATCCCTAACCCTAACCCTGACCCCAACCCTAACCCAAACCCTAACCCTAACCATAAACCCTAACCCAGCGTTTTTCCCATAGGTTTAACACGCGCCATGCCCCAATCTGTGCCGTCTTTAAAAAAAAAAAACGCATTCGGGCGCCTGCTCGGTGACCTTCGCCCCGGCGCGCTGGCGGGGTGCGCGCGCCGGGGTGGGGGTCGCCGGGCGGCCGCCTCAGCTCGGGTGGGGGATGTAGAGTGGTACAGGTTGGGAATCGCGCGCGTGCCTGTGGTGATTATGATCGGAGCCTTCTACATTCATTGTACAATGTATTACAATTATTCTTTTACACTGTACTCAGTACATGAGGAGCTGGCTGCTGGTCAATTTACCCCATCAAGCCCAAAAGGTTTGACCTCTCAAAGTTACTGGGGCCACCCCCCCCCCCTCGTTACAAAACTGGGCGTCAGCCTGATACCTGAGGGCGGGGTCGTCCCCCAGGGACCCCCCCCCCCAAAAAAAAAAAAAAACGCCCCCGGCGGGTGTAATTTACCCCATGCATCCCATGCACCAAACTTGGTCCAATGAAAGTACTATGGGTGTACATAATAAAAACATAAAAACTGACATAATATCTAGTCAGGAAAGGGGTTGCCAGATCCCCTCACCCCCCCCCCCCCCCCCACCGCCCATAACACCCCTTCGTGGGTTTAATTTAACCAACAGCACCCATGGATCAAATTTGGCCGAGGAAAGTAGGCCCCACTATGGGTGTGCAAAAAAGAAAAATAAAAGCTGACAAAATATCTCACTCAGAAAGAGTTATCAAACATATCCCCTACCTTTGCTACTCCCCCCCCCCCCCCCCCCCCTTTCTGAGTGTGAAGGGCCTATATGGTTTGGAGAGGTAATGAGCATGTCATAAAAAGTAATAAATGGAACTTCTTGAAGTAAGATGGAGTTATAACAACAAAAGCATTGTGTGTGTTCATTATATCCACATGCCCCACCCCACTCCCTCCCCCAAAAGAACGGAGTTATCGATATCTACACTAGAAACATACTCAAAGAGTGCAGACCTTTGCCAAGCAGCTCATTTCCACCCATCCAGACATGCTAAAAACTGCCAAATTTCCCACATAAAAGCCTTTTGCTTTTAACTGCCATCAACTTCCAGCTGTGTGGTAGTGCCTTATACCTTGAGCACATGCTTTTACCTTCAGTGCATGTATGCAAACCTCAAATTCATGCAGCTTGAACTCCCATTTTCATTGATCTCATCTTCCATAAGATAAAAATCATCAATATTTCATAAAAATTCCTGGATCACTACCAAAATTTATATTAATCATCTGTTCTTAAAGTAATTGTGTTATTATCATCTTTTCATACAAGTTTCATCCAAATGTGTTCTCAACCTTTCAAGTTGTTTTGCATACAAACAAAAATGCAGACAATACTACTATATAAGTAACATAAACTCCTCAAGAGGCAGAAATAACTGTATCCAACATCCTACAGTTCAACTGTGTTACCATGCATGTGGAGCAAGCTCATGTACAAGAAACTGTATTGATACAAAATTGTACATATGCAGTGCATGCATAGGCCATAGTGTGGTTAATTGCATGCATATATTTGTATGCTGTATACATTTTATTCGTTGCATGCAGTTACTCTCTACAATTCGAAGATCTGCAACACGTGTATCATTAGTCTGCAAACAATGAAAAAGCGGTGCTTTCCTGACCTTGGTAAGTGAACTGGGCTTTCCTATTGTAGGTACTAAAATACTGGTAGGCCCCTATGACAGTAGTACATGTATTTCATCACTGGATGACAATTAGTGTCAGTAACAGAGCAAGCAAAGAAAGGTCAAGAGTCTAGATCTTGGACTAGATCTATAGGTCTCAAATATGCTATGATATGGCTAGATATCTAAACCTATTTCCTATACACGCTATAGCTTGCAGAGTACCTGGTAGTATTTGGCGAAACCAAATGAACTGGAACAGGGGATGGATTGTCAGTGAGACGTAGTGTATTATGAGTCATAACTGAAAAACCAATAAATAGAACATCAATGTTCTCAGCCTATATAGGTTTAAAAAGGTGTGCATTGCTTTAAATTTGCATAGAACACTTAAACCCTGAATTTGTTAAAGTCACTGCACTTCCTAGCATTCATAGAGTCAAAAAGGCATAATTATACTATATTTCAATTTCTCTATCTAGGACATCTTTGACTTTAGGATTAGAAATAGCCTTATAAATATGTATCATAAGCGTTGTAGATGCAGATGTTCCAATGAATGAATACTTGGAGAATTGGGTATGAAGATTAGGCAAATAATCTGAAACTCTCTTTAAATATGGTCAGTTTTACAGTAAAGGGTGTAACTTTGATGTGGCAAGGGTCAAAAATTAAAGTTGTGTTTCCATTTTTATCTTTGCTTTTATTTTATATAGGAATGTCTATATTTTCAATATTTTGTCATTCCAGAGCTTAATTCTTAGGCTAAATATGAAAAATGAAGTTACTATTATGGAATTTTAGATAAATTTAGGTAAAAACAACAAGCATGCTTTGGTCACCCACAGCAACCAAATGAAGATAAATGGTGGAGGTAATGCAACTTTTCATTTGCTGTGAACATATATTTGAAATATCAAAACACTTTTCCCCCAACAGATATTCGCTCTTGCAATTATTTGGATGTGAACTTCAAATTTCAAGGTAAAAATGGTACCTGACAAACTATTTTTAAGTTAAAAGAATGTTCTAGAAGCAAGAGCCACTCTAAACATAGCCCTAAATAATCTCTTGGTAACAAACATTTATCAACCCAAATCCCAAAGAAATTTGATTATTTTTGACAAAGTTGAAATTTTCAGACTTGTGAGTTTCGGAGGCTTCAGTTAACAAACTAGTGTGTTTCGGAGGCTTCAAAACTGCTAACACAAAGTTCTAGTCCTGTATTCACTTAAAATAATAAAACTGCAGTAAGCAACTATCACTACATGCTAGAATAAGAACAAGGCATCAATAAAATGTGAATAACAGTATACAGATGTACATTTTATGGCAGTGCATGATGTTTACCCTTCATACAAAATGTACTTATTATTATAATATAAGGAAATTGGCTTCCACAAAAGTGAATAACAAACTGTGTACACTTTGAGCAATGCTCAGTTCGAATTTATGACATTACATGAGGCAATATGATTCTAAAGGAAACTGCAACAGTAGCAATAAAAGTACACTGATTAGGAACATCTTTTTTTTTTTTTTTTTGCGGCTTAAAGTTAGCAGCAACGCATGTTTCGGAGGCTTCATCATGACTGTTAACATGCAAAAATAGTCCATTTTAAGGTGATATGAAGTACATTAATGCAGCCGATTGTTTCCAAATAACTAACAATGCTGTAACATGTAAAATAGTATTTATTTGTATGCAGAAAAAAGACTTTCCAACATATGTGAAGAGACAAAGAAAAACATTTTAAATCTTTATGCTCAGTTGTATACATACACTGTATTTGCATATCCATGACTTTGGCAATGCAGAACATGATTAGGCTACACACATGAACAGCTGTATGCATTTGTCAAACTTTTCATCATAATGCAGTAAGAATTACTTTCAATGAGTTAGAACTGTAGCTATAGACTTAATGCAAAGATTATGTTTGCTTGCTTTATAAGTGCAGTTTGTGGGATGTATATTGACATAAACCACCCATCATAATTGTTTTATATACATATGTACATGTGAAATCAATTTCAACTGTTGATGAGAAAGGGATAGAAAATAGACTATGTGATGGCATGACGGTTAGATTAGAACATAGCATTGTAAAATATAGAAAGGGGAAAAAAGGTTTATAAACATTCTTTTGCATATGACCATGCCTGATATCCCCTACTATAGCTATCAAATGCAGTGATCATGGTCATAGAACAGCAATCTTAAACACCGATCAGCCATTCCATGTAAGGGTCATCATCAACTGTCATCATCAAAATGGAGTTGGAATAATCAATATATTGGTGATATTATCATGGAGCTCAATAGAAATTGAAATGGTCAAGATCCCAGTCATCTTTTTGAAAAGATTAATGTACATACCCTACCCATGACTGTGTACGAATTTGAATAAAAAAAAATGTAGACCAAATGTATAGTTCCCTATAATAGTTAGAATTTTACTTTCTTTTTCTGTGGTATACAAGTCACCCCTGTTTCATATCATTTTATTTTTCTTTTTTTTTTAATTCTTCAAAGGCTTTTTTTTAATAGTTATTTTATAAAATTCCAGTTTGTGTGACTCCTGTGACAGCTAGGAGGCCTGTTTTTGAAGGTACGCATTGAGAAATTGCTAACAGAACTTTTACTGTTTCTAAAAATGACAACCTTTATAGCAAAAAAATTAAAAAGCAGCAAATGTGTTTAAATATCTAAGTTTTTTTTAGAAACCCACAAGTTTGTTTTAAATAGTATATAAACCCTCAGACGACAGTTTTAACCCTTTGAATTTCAAAATAGTTAGGGGCTTGTAACTTTTTCCAGAAAAGCCAGGACTAAACAGATTATAAAGATTTCAATCATTTCAATATTGTTCTTCATGAACATAACTTCTCCAGTCACCCACCCATGTAAACTACATGTACCCCATGGCAACAGGCTATTTATAAGTAGAGGTCTATATGTCATTTATAAACAATCCTATCCCAACCATTACTGTCCATTTACTGCACTGAGAACTACATCGCAAACATGTCATAGAGTCTCACACCATGTATGCGATGAGATGTTTCGTAACACAAGTTACATTTTGTTTAATCAAAAATGGTCAAGTGGTCACTGCCAGCATGATAAAGTATGGAAAATAGGATATAGTATCAAGATTGTGTTGCACCTTGTATCCCTCAGATCTGACATACAGATTGATATGAAAACCTGTCTGAATGAAGTAATCAAATGTCAAAATTCCAAAACAGTACCCTGTGATCCAAGTCACACCACAGAAATGATAATCTGCAAGATGTTAGCTATTTTCAAATCCAATCACAAATTTATTGATTAATTATTTTCCTCCAAATAAGTATTGGAAATGAAAGCCAAAGAACTTGTTAAGAAATGGAAAGCTGAAAAAGTCAAGATTTTAGTATGGCAAAAACAAATGCCATGTGAGTAACAATGGAATGGATTTGTCAATGGGTTATAAATGGACATGTTAAAGATTGTGTTTCGAAACTATTACACTCAGATGATAGTGAGTCGAAAGTGTAAAAATCCAAAAAGTATTTTCCACCATTTGCTCTGGTTCATGCATAAAAGATACAACCTTAAATTCAAAAGTAATATATTTCTTAGTTAAGTGTATGCTTCCCTCTTGAATAACCATCTATTAAAGTCCTTGAATCTTCAGGACAGGAATAGTGTTCAGTTCTTTAAAAAAAAGTGTATTTAACACTAAATAATCAAGTAATTGTTTGGTCTTCATTATCAAAGTCTAACCAGTCAAAAGAGTGATACAAATATGGTCACAACACTTCAACTTCTCTCAAGGGTAAAAATGAGTTATCCAACTTATGAACATTGATGTATCCACAACTACTTGCTTTGTTGCACTACTGTTGCATGATGTGGGCATGCACGCAAGCTGGAAGTCACTTTCATTACTCACAATATCTAGCCTGTTCCATTGTTTCAAAAGGAAACCTACAAAATAAATGCTTTTCATACATTTAAACAACTATCTACACCTTGCTTGAGGAATCATTAAGTCTCATTCAGTCCAAACAGTTATTTGATAGACTTAGAATTACAAAATTGTAATCAAAACATTCCATTTACATGCTGTTAACATAAAATGAAGCCTCCGAAACATCTGGAAAATTAATCTGGTATGCCTTTAAATGTTTTTATGAAAATCATGTTTGTTATGTAGAAAGTGATGGGTAAATTGTGTCTTTTTTATTTGATATACACTGTTTAAACATATTTGTGGGGCAACATCCTCATCTGCTAATATTTTATTGCTGAATGAAAAGGTGAGTTATGTGTGACACGTCTGCACTGTTTAAGAAAAATAGGTAAATCGTATAGTAAATCTATATTGGTGAGTAAACAAAGCAGCCAGAACACTGAATGTGATTTAATATCTTTAGATATGTCATAAGCGATCATTGGGTGGGTGAACAATAAATCTAATTTGATTTTGTCCAGAGAAAATCACAAAAATGCAGTGTTAACATCCTTTTGAAACCTCCGAAACCACTTTTTCTCTATAAAGTGTATTAGCTCAAAAAATTATTGCAGTATCATAATGTTTTTATTATTTTTGTTGTCTGTCCATGTCTGTTGATGATTTCATGGCATAATTTGGGGCAGACACTCAAAGAATTTATCAGAAATGTCAAATTAGATGTTTTTGCTGTTTCGGAGGCTTCATGCGTCTCGGAGGCTTCACGTGTTAACGGAAAATTTGTATTGTCTCCTATTTTCAGAGAGTTTGGCGGATCTTAACTATTTTTGGCCTATTAGGTTAGGGCCCCATATCCTACATTTTGACATATAGATTAGGTCGCTTCTCTTATCTATATTCATATTATTTGACTAAACACTTTGTTTCGGAGGCTTCAAAACTGCTAACGGAAATTTCACTTGATGGAATGAAATTATCACAAAATTTCAGATAGCCCTAGAATCAAGTAAACTTTGATGTTAGTCTAAAGTTTAGCTGTACTTTACTATTTTCAGCGTAAAAGAAAGTAACCAAAACACATCCACTGATCATTACTGTCCATCAAAGTTTGTAAACAATTGTTAACGGAAAATGAAGCCTCCGAAACCTCAAATTTGAAGTCATAGTATTCTAAAATAAAGGGCCAGATACAAACCAAACTAATTTGGTCATTTCAATTGACCATACAACTATGCTTTTAACATAAAAAATTAGATCTCTGCAGTTGCTGTAGAAAATTATTAAAATTTCAAAAATGTTATATAAATTTCAATGCAACAAAATAGTCATTTTTAGGGTACATATGTGACTGTCAAAACAAAACGCATCAATACCTGGACCTGATTATGCTACCCAAGGTGGCTACTCATAAGGTGACTCACATGGGAAAAAATCTTTGAGATCGGTAAATCTATGTGTTCAGGGTGGGCCAAAAGGCTAAAAATTGAAAGTTACACCCTTTACCGTAAAACTGACCATATAGCAAAAGAAATAACAAACAGCCTGATTAAAGTTGCAAAAATTGTGATACTGATGTCTTAACAAGCTACAGTACATGCAGCATGTCTACCATGCCAGCAACATGGACAGAGAGCCTTAAGATTGAAGAGCTATGACAAAATGAAGCCTCAAATTGCTTAAATTGCAGATCAAAACCATTGGTAGTATTAAAGATAATATTTTAAATACCTGTTCATTACTTTATAGATATGCAGATGATATGTCCAAAACTATGAGATGACATGCACTACTGAGTGTAACAATGGATGCATATCATATCTGAAACCATTTCTCCTTGTAAATCTAATGCAGCTTATTCCAACTTGAATTTACTAGAGTCACATAAAGGTAATGTGAGCCTGAATGTTGTGATCCTAGCACTACCTCATACAAAATAAGGAAATGGTGTTTTTTGTCAGCTAAAAACATGACATGTTATTATGAGGTTTTAAAAAGAATCTGAGTGAAGGACTGATAGTTGTTATTTGCATGTTATTAAAGGCATGTTGATGAAAAGATAAACTTTAATTTGGTGTACAACTGGCCTTAAGTATTTGTGTGGTTGGTGTGAAACCGTAGTGTACTCTCAACAAAGGCTTTCTTTAAGCATTTTTTTAATAGCTCTACTTGTTTCCTATATGGTGACTACATTATATAAGTACTCAGTAGGCTGTATATAGAGTAAAACATGATGCAACTTCACACACATAGCTTTCAAAACCTGTTAAGTGTTCCTGCTTAGAGGTCCACTGATAAGTATCCCTGTACAGTATCACATTCAAAAGGTATGACCATATTACAGACATACACTGTATTTGGTTTTGGTGTTGTTCTTTTATTTTCATATTTACTTCTGCCACAACTGTGAAGCTTCAATATATGCCTAATGTCAGATAATTTATGCACTGACATAGCAATGCATCTGAGTCATTCAATATCCCATTTAATCACTTTTTCTTCATATGTTGGATGCTCCGCATTCATGATTGATGTACAAGCTACAGTGTTATAATCCGAAATAGTCTTAAGTCCAACCAGTGTAAGTGGCCATGGTTGTGAGACATTTTATTTACCACTATGTACATACAGTATAAGACTACATGTCCATGGTCATGTGTAAGCAGTAGGCCTATGCATGTGTGTGTGTGTGTGTGTGTGTGTGCGCGCACATGCCTACTGTTGCAGCATACACACCACAATATCCAAAATTATATACAAAATTGATCAAAATAGGCATATAACTACTACATCTAATATACAGGTTGTGCTTTATGGATGATAGGCCACACAACATGAATAGATAGATTGTATCAATACTTAACCCTTTCTGTATGGACTTATATATATGTATCACCATACAACATACCTCTTCCTTCGGAATGACTTGGTACATTACAGTAAACATGTGGTGTGTATTGCTTTGTGTGTAAATGTGTGTGTTTGTGGGGGGGGGGGGGTATAGGGGGAGTGGTTGTCCCAGGGGCAGTTTAACCCCTTTCCTGCCCAGATGTAATGTCAGCTTTTCTAATGTTATTATGTACATGTAGACTTCTACCTCTCTGCACACTACACTGAGAAATCTCAACCCATAATGGGTGTTTATGTGTGTAGGGGGCCTCAGGGGGGCCCGATGGGGCAGTCTGGCAACCCCCCCCCCCCCCCCCCCCGCGGGGGGGGGGGGGGGGGGCAGGGGGGGGGACGGTCTGGCAACCCCTTTTCCGACCAGATATTTTGTCAGTTTTTATATCTTTATTATGTACACCCCTAGGCCATTCTTTTAGACCAGGTTTGGTCCATGGGCTCCATGGGGTAAATTACACCCGCCGGAGGGCGTTTTTGGGGGGTCCCTTGGGGATGACCCCGCCCTCAGGTATCAGGCTGACGCCCAGTTTTGTCATGAGGGGGGTGGCCCCAGTAACTTTGAGGGGTCAAACCTTTTGGGCTTGATGGGGTAAATTGACCAGCAGCCAGCTCCTGGTCTAATGGAGAGCTCTGCTGATCATGTTGGAAGTGGTGCGCCCTCACGATATTGCTTGGCATATGTACACACTGAAGAATCACGATTATACAGCTGCACACTATATGCAATGATACTCGGTATTATGATGATATATAATTTTTTCTTGTCTTTGTCGATTTTTACAGAATATTATATGCTCAAACCATATTCTTTTTTATGCGACTCATGATTTATGTAACAATG
The DNA here is from genome assembly GCA_033980235.1 of Diadema setosum. Classification (NCBI taxonomy): domain Eukaryota; kingdom Metazoa; phylum Echinodermata; class Echinoidea; order Diadematoida; family Diadematidae; genus Diadema; species Diadema setosum. The sequence continues at coordinate 29,240,732 of CM067076.1, forward strand.
TAAACGACATAGGCCTACAGTTTTAATATTGTATATTAGCTCAGGGGATCAGCCTCGAAAGGCCAATGGCCTACTGCTGATTTCCTCCACCATTTATTTTAATTGTTATGTCAATCTGGAACACACACTTTTTAACTTTTAACTGTGATTATGTATTTATCCAAAATAATTTTTGGTTTCTATATGTATGTGTTAGAACTGATTGATTGTTTTGATTGATTTGATTGATTGATGTTTTTACTTGAACTGTGGAAATAAACTGAAACTGAAACTGAAACTAAACTGAAACTGAAACATAAACATCTGACAAAAAAATGTTAGAAACCTGAAATTAGGTCTCAACCAAAACTATACGATCACTTTAATGCAGGAAACATTAATTCTGCGCGAGCGGTGTATTGGCCAGCTCATGATAACATCACCTCTACTGAAGATCATGTGACCAGTCAATCGCAGCAGGGGATGGGGGAGGCGGGGTGGGGAGGGGAGATGAATTAAGCAGCATTAACATGTTAATCGTTGTTGGGCTTTAACATGTTAATCGTTGTTGGGCTTTAACATGTTAATCGTTGTTGGGCTTTAACTAGCTACACGCAGCCGCTGTAGAGACAGCGGCTGCATGTAGTAAAGCTTTAATGTTAATCGTTGTTGGGCTTTGAGTGATCAGGGAGGTGTCTCTCTTCCACCTCCCTGGAGTGATTCTATTGATTGCTAGTTTAACCGTTATCATTGGGGTAACCAGGGAGGTGGACCTTCCACCTCCCTGGGGTAACAGAATATCAGTCAGAGCTGTGAATACGAGTCCAGGCTACAACTGGCATGGTCTTTCTACTAACTTATAGCTACTAGTACTACTGCTATACACAAAGTACTATGTACATAAAGGTTTCAATAACAAAATACACGGAAAGAATATCATGTAACCTGCATTGCATGTAATGATTCTTACCCTTTGTTGGCATCTTGTGACGATTTCTCTTGGTCGAGTATCACAGCAGCATCGAGGTGAGCTCTGGTGCACGTCGCTGATTTCTTGATGTGACACGCGAGTCAGTCTACTTTTATAGTGATACACCCCTGTATAGTTATTCCATCGAATACCCTGGGCACTCTGCATAATGTACCGATACAACACAAGGAGGGATATAGTCATGGCATTGGCATAGAAGCGTACAGTTCATTAGGCGGCGCACGTCCACAGAGATCAAGGGGTGCGATTCACCTGACTGCACATAGTTTGCTATTATGAAACCTTTTACACGTTTTTTTTTTTGTTTTTTTGTTTTTTTTTTCACTGCCAGCGAAGCGACCCGAAACAAATCCAAGCAACGAGGGGGGCGTTGACAAAAGCCAGCACGAAGGTGGAAATTCTTCCCGAGGACTAGTAGTACGTGTACAGTGCACTCCCATTATAACGAACACGGTTATAACGAAATGCAGGTTACAACAAAATAACAATTCAGGGGCCTGTTGCATAAAAGTTACTATTATGGTAACTTTGCCATCCAATGGTAACTTCCATGGAATTCTTGATTTTGATTGGCTGTTGAGTATTGTTGCCATGGTAGTTACCATTGGATGGCAAAGTTACCATAATTGTAACTTTTATGCAACAGGGCCCAGGACGCAACATTATGATCTCTATGTTGTTGCTGTTGTTGGGGTTTTTATTTTTTATTTTGTTGTTGTTGTTCTTTTTTGGATCGGTCATAACGAAATTTCGATATCGATATCACGAAAGAAAATTGCCAGTCCCGATCGAGGACTTCGTTATAACGGGAGTCTACTGTACATGGAGTACGGTCAAACCTGCCCTAGTAGCCACCTGTCTATAGCGGCCACCTTTCCGGAGGCGGCCATTAAAAATCCCCCAAGGAGAAAAGCCATGTTATAGACCATGTGTACAGCGGCCACCTGTCTAACGCGGCCTGCGGCCACCAATTTTGCCTCCCGTGGTAGACTTTAACCTGTCTACAGCGACCACAGGCGCATACGGAGCCGCAGTCGAGCCGATAATTCAGCTCGTTTTTCGGCTTTGCAGCCGTACCAGTCATTCATGGCTAGCGTTCAGTCATGGCCACCGCTACATTCACCTGTCATTCAGTCATAGTAATGCACTTAAAGGGCCCCTGAATTCCGCATACATGTTGATTTGTGTTGATTAATGATACCCTCAACATCACTTTTGCGGTGAAACTAATATCTAGAAACATTCCATATAATAACGATTTTTTTTTCTTCTATTTACTTGGGAACGCCCACACACACACACACACAAAAATCCTTACAAACCAATATTCCTCTTGTGACCTCATCTGTCAATCATTGCTAACGTACTGAAATGTTAAACAAAAGACATTGGAATGCACCTTCCCCTCGACTCAGCATAACTTGCATGTTTCTGTGATATTAATGTGACTAACAAATTAAAGACATGGCGAGGGAAGGTTTGGTCCCACAGACGGTCTCACAGCTACGCCTGTAAATAAAATAATTAAACTTCCGGCTCTGTTACTTTGCTGTAGCTATACAGTTTATTGGGAGCATCAACTACAGAATAGATTAAATAAATGATAAATATGAAAAAATATATATTAATTACTACACATTAAATTCAAATAAATTATACTTGACCCATCCGACCCCTCCCTATCCGCCGGCATTACTATAGAAGTGCTCTCCGCCCGCCCTGTTTAGGCTGCTCCTATTATTATATACCGTTTATTACCGTTTCGTGAAAAAGTGGAATTTTATAACCAGAATTGGTGAAAATGTTGCCCTTAAACCAGCTACTGTGTCCGACGCTTTGAATTAAGGTCGAAAAAGATTCAAGCAAGTACAGTTCTTCGAAAGAGAGGGAGGGGGAGAGAGAGGGGGAGGGAGGGGTATAGCATGGGGAGAGAGGGAGGGAGGGAGAGAAAACTATAGTAGTCGTCAGTACCACTTTATCATCACCCCTCTTTTAGCCCTTGTGGGTGAAAAAAAAAAACAGAAAAATATATGCCGCATATCTTAGATGTAGTTCTTTTCTGACAAATTTTAATCTGTGAATTTTTGAACTGTGATTATTTTCTTTTCACGTGTACAGCGGCAGGCCTATGTGGGCGCCCCTATACATAGCTGAGGCACTTGAGTGTGTGTATGTGTGTGTCTGTCTGTATAGTTCTGAGCATTTACACCACTTGTTAGTTTGAGAATAAAGGTCATTTGTTCGTCAACGCAGATGTAGCAGAAACTCATCAATACAAAAGGAGGCATAATCCCGATAGCACACTACTCAGCCATGGACATTCCGTTGTCGCATAATCGTATGGTATTGTTCATAAGATTATAATTACATTACAGCATTTTCGATTTATATGCCTGCTGATGAACTTAATCTGCCGTTGTGATGGTACAAAATTAATTTACCTGGAGTGGTGGGTGCTTCCTATCCGAGCATAAACACTGAACAGCAATAATAAGCATTGATAAAAGTAGACTTTACTTCTAGACTATTCTTTTCGAAAATTAGAACCGTGCAAGGACTGGAATTCCTGGATCCGCCCCTGTCTAGTTCTTCAAAATAGTCCTTTGCCCTTAAATGACTATGTGTCAGTCAGAGATAGAAACAATCAATGTAAAAATACTAATCAGTATAATCAATGTTAAAGGGTATGTACAGTTCCGGTCGAGGTGAGCCTTTAGCTTTTAACATTTTACAAGATAATCACAAACCACTCTATGAGATGTCAAAGAGCATGCAATTCTAAGGGGTATCAAAAGTTTATTAGATGAAAATCGGTTTTGAAATGGCTGAGATATCCAAAAACAAGATGAAACAAAGAGATCCTAATAAAAGGCGTGGCCTGTCGCCTTTTATTATTATCACTTTTTTGGATATCTCGGCCATTTGAAAACCAATTTTCATCAAATAAACGCTTAATCTTTCTTAAAATTACATGTTCTTTCATATTTCACAAGAGGTTTCTCATTATGCCAATTAGGAATGTTCAAAACATGAATCTTCACCTCAACCAGTACTGTACAGTCCCTTTAAGTAATACAGAATTCGAAAAACTTTCATTCATTTCATTCATTTTCCCTCTCAGCATTTTACTAAGCGGCTCAGGTTCTATAAATATATTCAAATTCCCCCGGATTATTCTTTGTCGCAACTAGCAACGTCGTTTACTCTTCACCACTGTACTTGATTCATAGTCGAACTTATAGAATAAAATCTATGATGATTTCTACGCGTAAGAAACACAGTAAAATGTACACAATAAGCTGTAATAAGCGAGATAATAATTATAAATTCTATTTTCACAGCGTCAGATAATCCTACAGTGCCACCAACTGATTTCTACCTTACAATGCATTAAGTTGCAGGCAGAATGTGAATGAATGACTCGAATTCTGTGGATGTCGAGAAGGCGTAGCCTCTTCGATCCTGAATTACAGTTATTCAACACTCATTTCACTAGTGTATGTGACACATATTGCAAATTTTAGCGTACTTTTCCTACCGTTGTTTATATATCGCCAATGCGCCGGTCGTGTCAACGCTGGCTCTTCGATCGTACACCACAGACGATTGTATGTATTGTATAATGTGTATTGGCCTTGGCCTTGAGCATATACTAGTTAGCAGGATTCATTTCGTCAGCTGCAACCGCTGCAGTATAATACAGCAGGAGCCTGTATTAAATGTAAAATGCACTCAAATAGATTTTTCTCTTGCTAACTCGATATAAGCTCTTTGAATGTACTTCAGCCGACTACACGCAGTATAAGTGTATAAGAATTTGGCTCGTCTACAATGATTTATTTCTTTGAAGACTGAGAAGAAAAACAAGGGTAAATTGGGATCAATGCACAAATACTAGGGCCAACGCAAATCTCTTTCAGCAAACGGATTACACGCACGTGTTTTGCGCTTCACAATCGTAAGTCGAGTTTCTAGCAAAGGCAGGACTTCAAATTTCTGGCTTAATATCAAACTTTCAGTCTTGGAATAGATATCAAAGTAGGCCTACATTGCAGGGGCCACAGAACATTAAGAAGGGGGGGGGGGGGGGGAAGTGATGTGGCTGCTGGTTAATGGTGCCCCCCCCCCCCCTTCCTCCCCCCGCCCTGACTAACGGGAAAGAATCTAAAGGAGGAAATTCACTTTGTAAATATTGGTGTGTCTTTTTCCGCCTTTTTTTCGATCTTCGTTTTTTGTAAAACCATTTTTTTTTGGGGGGGGGGGGGGGGACTGCAGCCCCTGCACTCCACTAGTACTGCTATCATGTCAAAGGCCTACTGTTCACCATTGGAAAGCAGCTCATTCGTTTTATCACCTCGGTCATGTCATCATTTCTTTAAACATCAAACAATTATGTCTTTTTTTATTAGTGAAAAATGTTCTGTTAAACACAAGTTCTCCTCAGATGTTCCTCTTTTAGTTCCGTACATAGGCCTACCATTGTGTCTATTCTCTTCCTCGTCTGCATTCTTACCGGTCTTATAATTACGTTGTTTTTTGTTTGTTTGTTTGTTTGTTTGTTTGTTTGTTTGTTTTTTGCAATATATTCAATCCAGGTTGTATTCTTTCGTTACTCTTATATCATAGAATCCAGTTTGCTTGCGTCCATGATGGCAGGTGCTGTAGTTTCCTTTTTTTTTTCTTTTTTCCTTCTCTTTTTTCCTTCCCAATTTGAGTTGTTAGTTGACATTGGTTCGTTTTATTTTGTTTTGTATCGGTTTGTAGCTTTATTCATTATTCGCTGTCTTATGTAGGTTTTCTGAGGGTCCATATCATACAAGCTTTGCTTCTTTGTGGGACCCTCCCTTTCCATCCTCATCCTTAATAAACTCGTACTATGATTATGCATATGTATGATTATATTAAACGAAAATACAATTGTGGATTTTTTCCCATCTGTTACTCATTTTCACATGTAGGCCTACTTTGTTAAATCACGTTTTGTTTTGTTTTTTTTGTTTGTTTTTTTTACAAATATATTCTGCTTGTATACATTGTATGTAATTTCTCTGTTTATTTGATGGAAATGAAAATAAATTTGAATCTTTAATCTTGAATTTAAAAATATTCGAGTTATCACATTTGATGCATGATTGTGTAGGTCAGTTGTATCACAAAACATCTTACGCAATAAAAATTTGGCAATAAAGCGTAAAATATGAAGAGATATCACTATTTTTCTCAGTAAACCATAACAATAGACGGCTTTTATTCTAGAAACAGTTTTATTACAACTATTGTTCACATTTTGTATATTTGACAATAGTTAACATTGATTATACTGATTGATATTTTTACATTGATTGTTTCTATCTCTTACTGACATTTCAGGACTTTTTTGAAGCGTAAAGGGGGAGGGGGCGCAAAAATATGTCGTTGTCACTTCTATTTTTAAAGCACTGATGCTTTTTTTTTTCATCTGCAAATTGTTAATTATCCCTTTAACTGTTTTGTGCCATTTTTCTTATTGAGTAGGTGCCTTTACATTATGACACAATCATGATACCGAAATTATAGGCCCCTATATGAACATGGGTTGAAATCGAAGGGATTTCTCACAAGACAGTGGAGTTATATGATACCACGTTACAAAGTAGCACAAAATCATGATATTTAATTTTATAAGACTACACAATTGACGATTCAACACATTTTCACCATGATATCCTAGTCAAAACTATTTGTTCCCATTTTCACAATACTGTCAACTTTGGTGTCAGCCAAACATTGCCGGACTGTGCGCTAAAGTCCTCTTCAAAACTCTCGTACGCCAAAACTACCCCTTGAACATAACACAGCTGTTATAGTTTCGAAGACATCAAAGTAAAAGTCTTTTATACTATATGTAGAAAACAAGTAGGTTGAATTATATAGCAGTGGCACCATGCATGGATAGGCCTAAAATTTGCGAAAGTGATCATAGCAATATGAATAATGCCAAGTAAGAACTTAAGAAATAGGTCCTGGTAAGATTAATGATATCTTCTCCTGTTGAGTGTAGGCCAACTTGATAATGTTGTCTTTGTCATTATCATTTTAGTGTCAGTCTCAATTTTCTTTCGCTTTCGCTAATTATTTTGCCTCCCTTACTTCCTGTAAATTTGCTCACATCTTCTACTTATCCTTTTCTCTTTCTTCATACGCTTTTATTTGTGTCTCTGATTATCATCTCAGTAAAGGACAAGTTCACCTTCATATATATGTGGATTAAGTGAATGCAACAATATTAGTAGAACACATCATTGAAAATTTGGGGAAAATCGGACAATCCATGCAAATGTTACGAATTTTTAAAGTATTGCGCAGTCACTGCTGGATGAGAAGACTACTACAGTGTATGATGTCACATGCGTACAACGATATAAGGAAAATAAACAGTTCACAAAACATCACTTTTTTTTAAGAAAGTGCACATTTCTTAAATTTGTACTGATGTATGTTAAGGGTAATTATTTCCCCTGCCTTCTGAAAGAGAGCAGTCGAATATTCTTTTGTTATGCGAGAAAAGTGAAAATATGTTGATTTTTCTTTATTCTTTCTTTATATTGTTGTACATACGTGACATCACAAGCTATAGTAGTCTTCTCATCCAGCCGTGACTGAGCTGAAACTTCAAGAATTCATAACTTTTGAACGTATTGTCCGATTTTCCTCAAACTCTCAATGATGTGTTCTACTAATATTGCTGCATTCACTCAACCCACATGTCTATGAAGGTGAACTTGTCCTTTAAGTCGTTTCTCTTATTCTCTTCTTCTAGAAATTCTTTTCTTCAAGGTAGTACTTGTTCAGTTTGCTTTTATCGGTTCCAAAGAGACCATGCAGCGACATGTCTGGTGAGAATTTGGACGCCCCGGTCGTCCGGCCAAGAGCCTCGGCCAGGGTTCTGGTGAAGTGGGGTGCGTTGCCGCAGCACAGTCCCACATATGGGATCTTGAGTCGGACGCAATCCTGTGCGAACTGTACGATGTCGCACCGAGAGCAGAGTAAACAGTCCATGTTGACAGGAAATGCTTGCTTGCCTATCAATGAAATAATAATGTGCAATGATACCACTTACGTATACCTACTTCTGATCAAATAAACAGCTTGTTTTTATTTCTTTATATCTCTATATTGTGTAGAGGGTATCATCCTATTTCAAATAAATGAATTTGTGAATTTTTATCACCATAACTTATTTGCATAGAATCAACTAATATGTAGGGCCTACTTAATTATGTAAAGCAGAATGTTCTTGATTTGTTACTTTATGTATTCTGTATTATTTTTGTATTTTGTTATACTGTTGCAGGGCCCCCAAAGAATAAGAGTGTATAAACCTCTGATGGGGATACCAGTGGGTAAAGAATGCTGAATAGATGAATAAATAAAAATGTTGGGGCAAATTATTTGTATAGGGCCCATTTTCTCCCTCTCTTCTTTTGTTCTTTAAAACAACAACAACAAAAAAATGATAATATTTGGTCAACTTTGCTAGTTCATGAATAATTCTTCCATCACAAATGGGGCTCCGCTGTTGACCTATATTTCGGTCACAAGTAATTAGTATCCCAGTTAACCAGGAATAGCAAAGTTTGTTTATTTTTTTTTTTCTGGAAAAAAGATTGTCCCCTTATTGTGAAAGATTCATTTTAGATACTAATACAAACGCTCAGCGCACTATACTTCCTATTTCTTACACTCAAAGCCGTAAATAACGTTTTCATCATGTAGGTTATAGACACGTTATATTTAAAGTCAATAATGTTGTTGACATGTAAATTTACAAAGTTGAGTTTTACAGCACCAAACGGCAGGGGATAAAAAATGTTTCTAGGACTTGAATCTCGCGGGGTTGAATCGTAATTGATAAATTACCCAATAAATTACCCATTAAAGGGCGGATCCAGGGATTCCGTAAAGGGGGGGGGGGGAGGGGAGGGGGAGGCGCCTTTGCAAAATTAAAGGGGGTGATGTTTGCACCCCCTCCATTTTTGTTTTTATTTCTTTTGTTTTAACAACAAAAAAAAAAAAAGGCGCGCCGGGTGCGGTCCCCCTCCCCCCCCCCCCCCCCACCCGATCCACCACTGCTCGGCATTAAACCATGCAAGTACTAAGTAGATACCTGTCTTTGGATCTGGAATGCTGAGGAATGACGGATGCTCATATGTTGTTCGGTATGGTACGGGCAATGCAGCTAGCGGGGCCTGCAGTAAACAATACAATGAAAAATATTGTTATTTTGATAAAGCACAAAATCAATTTCGCAGAATAGGCTTGTGTATCATCACTGTGAAGAGTAACGTGACCTTTTAAAGAGGAAATCCACTCCAAAATGAATGAACTTCAAAAGAAAGAGAAAAACATTCCCTACTAGTAGAGCAGATAAGCCGAAAAATTGTGCAAAATTTGACTAAAGCATGAAACTTTCACCAGTGTTAGTACATGTTATCAGATTCATTTTAAGATCGGGAGGTAAGTCTGAATTGACCTCTGATGACCTCCAAAGGTCAATGACCTCAAAATTTGATAGAAATTGATTATTTGCGTCATTGATTAATGTTAAATATGGTAATGATGTACTAAAAACTCATTTTTGTTACAGTGGAATTGTCTTCATGTTCCATAGAACCCTGAAAGCTTTCTACCTTTGACCTCTGATGACCTCCAGAGGTCAATGACCTCAAAATTTGATAAAAATTGATAATTTGCGTCATTGATTAATGTTAAATATGGTAATGATGTACTAAAAACTCATTTTTGTTACAGTGGAATTGTCTTCATGTTCCATAGAACCCTGACAGGTTTCTACCTTTGACCTCTGATGACCTCCAGAGGTCAATGACCTCAAAATTTGATAAAAATTGATGGGGAGAGGAGTACAATATTTTGGGTTGATGCTTAATAGTTTGTGAACAGGCATCATGGCAAAGTCCCTTGAACTGGATGAAAGGGTGACAGATGCTAACCAGAAAACAACAGGCCCACCTCATCAGATGTACGTCACGAGTCAAACAACCTGAGTCGTACAGCCCATGAGTTACGCAGCCCACGAGTCATACATCCCGTGACCTAAATACTATACTAGTAGATGAACAAGGTCAATGAGCTCGACATCAAATATAATAGGCCCACAAGCTGTGCGGTCCGCGAGCTCGACACTCGAGGAAAACAAGGCCCTCTAGATTAATATATGTATTACATCAGAAAGCTTAATCTATTCAGTGTAGGTCTTGTGGACCTCCCCCTCCCCCCATGTGTCGGACTCTTATGGACCTGGTTTGCCTAAGTGTCAAGCTCATGGGCAATGCTACCTAGGTTCAAGCTGGCGGGCCTGTGTTGGTCAGTGTCAAGCTCGTGGGCTGTATGGTTTCGGTGAATGACTCATGGTCCTGGAGCATACAGTGACGTCATGGACCATCTGGAAAGCGACATACTGTGAGGCATAACATGCATTCCACATGAAGCAACCCTGTGTCTTGCAACTTGCTATTGTCATCCAATTAAGTTTGGGTCATTACGTCAGGAAATTTTGGGCATTTTTTAAATGACCTGTGTAGGAACCTCAATTCCAAATAGGAGTGGAACTACTATTTACTTTTATTGTCTTCTTTATGCCCGATACTCCTTAACACTTGGGCCTGGCCAAGAGTTGTGCCCCCATGCCCAAATATTGGTTGTTTCCAATATGCCGCCATCCGGTTTGCATCCAATGTGTGAATCAGGGTACGCTGGCAGCGGGTATATTATCACCTGCATGATCCGGTTAAGACTCTCTGCCAGCAAGTGATGATTCAGTGTAACCTGCTGAAATTGGTCTAGATCTATACCCTCGATCTCTTTCAAGACAGGGCAGCATCTGCGTCTTCAGTGAAGCACGCGATCGGCACACAGATCTCCTCCACGACCACGACTAAACTGGATAGACATCCTGAGGTCAGACCAGCGTTCTTATAGGTGCACAGCCACTGTATGCGATCATCAGAGTCTTCCAATGGCAATATCTAAACAGTTTGGGTGAAGATGAGTGCATTGCACAGAGAGTACAGGATGCACGAGATGATAAGAAAGCTTCTTTTTGACTCGCGGGATACGCCCTGCTAGAAGCCTTTCTCAGGCAGAGGTTCTTAATTATCGGGTCGTGCTCAGTCTGCACACAGTGAGCTGTTTGTTTGTTTGTTTGTTTGTTAAGTTCCATCTGCGAAGATTGCTGGATAGCCCATATTCAGCTACGTTAAGCTGGTCTTCCATGGGGTCCATTTGGATGTGAGGTGGGACCACTTCACCAAGTTAGACACCCTGCTCTTTGCGATGAATGAATGAAGCGGGATCTTTTACGTGCATGAGTTATTACTCTCTCATACACGGGACCTCCATTTTATGTTCTATCCGAGGGACAGAGTGTTTTGCCTCTTGCTAGAGGGGACGGTATGTTTACACACAACATTGCTCAGTCCAGACTCGGGTTCGAACCCGGGCCGCGTGATCGTGAGGCAGACGCGCTACCGACTGAGCCAACTCACCGCCCTGACAGCTGAATATGTCAGCTGAATACCATATCAAGTATACGTGTGTAATGATTGTGTGTAATGATATGGGAAAAATGAATGGAAAAAAGTACATGTTTATGTATTCTATGTGGAATCTGTTCCTGTCTGTTGTCTAGGAAGAAATGCATCAATCTTGCAATGCTGTTGTTTACTATTTTCCCTCTCCATCACGAGTATACAATTATGGAACGTGTTGATCAAAGTTTTTGTGATGTCGGAAAATGCAGGGCTGTATCGCAGGTGGCCTATTGAAGGTGGCCTTCAATTTGTTTTTCACAGTATTATTGGCATGTTTAACAGACTGTAACTCACCAAGATGCCTCTTGAAATGTTTTGAAAAACTTCTGTTTGATTTTTCATGAGCGGATGATTATCAGTTGTCTTTCTGCTTTTTCATCTTGTGTGAAACAAAGCATTGTTTCTCTTCAAAAGATAGCGTGCCAATTAATCTGCACTTACTCTTGGTGCTCTATCGGCCCTATAAGACATTCAAACCCACCTTCTTCCTACACATCCGTAGGCGTTGTGGTGTGGAGCGGGATCTGAACATCTCTCATGAAGCGAGACTTCTCTTTTCTTTTCTTTTTTCTCCACTCAACAATGTGAAACAAAGATATCCGTAGGCGTTGTGGTATGAAGACGTGGTAGAGCGAGACTTCACTTCTCTTTTCTTTTCTTTTCCCCACTAACAAACAAGTTTAGCAGGAAACACAGAAGCATTCGCACGTACTGTTTACATTTCCCATCATGTACACATTTTGCCTGGAAAAGAATTACCAAGAACTTTTCAACATAATACATGTTCAAAAGAAGCCATTTAGTTCATATATAATTTACTCGACAGAGTGACTTATAGGGGCCCACACTGTCCACGTACTCGAACAGTTTTCGCTAAAGATACAAGTATGTTTACAAGACTGCGAACAGTAGAATGATTTGCCCCTTAACATATCAGACTACTACATCTCTTGAAATGTCTTCAAACGTAAATGAAAGTCACTCCTCTTAAATGATTACTCTCGGTCGACGAATGAGGTCCTCGTCTGCATGTCATTGTCGATCTCGTCAGTGTGACTGGGCCGTCCGTTGAGCGGTCTGCCGTCACGCTCTCAGTAGGCCTATTCTCTTCGTCACCATCACTCTCCACTTTGTATCAGTCTGGGCGCTTCAACATCTCCATCTCCGATAACACCAGTTGACTATTTGGAGTTTGTAATTGCACTCCAAATTGGCGTAAACTTAAGTTTTGTGTTATCGCGACTCATAGTTTTTCCTACTGTCGATAAAGATTAGTTGGTTGACTTGGAGGGGGGGGGGGCATGATGTACCAAGAAAGTGGAACTCCTGACTTTATCTCTGTGGTCTCCAACTATTCTCAAAGTTCCTCAAAATTCTCTCAAAATCCTCAAAACTCTGCAGCCTTTGCTTCACTACATAGCGTGAAGCCGCTCCCACTGTGCTTGCCACTCTAACTGATTTCTCGGCTGAGACATGTTTTTTTTTTTTTTTTTTTTTTTTATAACTAATTTACTAACAAACTTCCTTTCCCTAAAGCATTTCATTGGCTCAATCTTATATTGGGGTGTGGCGTATCACTAGAAATTAATTCCTTACTGGTCAAATGTTCAATTGCTCCTCCTATTCGTTTCTGTGATAACTCAATTTTCTATGATTCATCTCATTTTCTGATTAACTCGCCCACTGTCTTTTAGTTTCTTCATTCACTTGTTCTCTGTAACCACTGGTAAAGACTTTATTGTTTCTTGGATATCAAAATGATAAACCAAATGAATATTAGTGTCCTTATGGCAACCAGCGTCATCGTTGTTCTGGGTCATTATCCCTGAATTTGTCTTTGGAGTTCCTGTTTGACCCACTCCACTAAACAATAAATGCTAAAATAGAGGGATAAATTCTGACAGGAGGGCCACCTTCCAGCTCAGAGGGTCATTTATGTTTGGGGATCAGAGGGCAAAAGCACGTCATCACGTCATTCTCCGTAATTTGGCGCGGGGCCTTTGGGGATGGAGAGTGCTGAACACTAGCGGGGAAAGTAGCCAACATTAAACTTATAAATTCCTATGACCATAGACTTTTCTTGGAAGAGGTGGTTTTGACCCCTCCCAAAAAAAAAGAAAAAAAAAAAGAAAGGAAATAGCTGGAAGGAAGATAAACGGTTTCATAAACTGCAAGAAGGGGAAAAGACTGAGCATAATTGACGTCACAGGGTGTCTAGGAAAACGACTGCAGTGTTCTGTTTTCTTTTACTCTCTATTCTATTCTATTCTATTCTAATCTATTCTATTCTATTCTTTATCATAAACATTTGCTAGTAGCCATCTGGGCTACAATTGTGTTTGGTTTGTACATCCTCTAAAGGTCACCTGAGGTCAAAGGTAGAGCCCTATCAGTGTGCTCTTTGGAATAATGAAGACAATTTCTTGTAAAACAGATATGCTTGTTTTGCACATATTAACCATGTTTATCATTAACTAATAACATCACAGATCAATATTATGGTATTTTGAGGTCATTGACCTCTAAAGGTCATCAGAGGTCAAAGGTAGAAACCTGTCAATGCCCTGTGGAATCAGAAGATTTGTAGTACAAATGCATTATGCATATTTAGTGCAGCGTAACCAAATCTAAGCCTATCATTCACAAATGCCTCCAAACATCAATATTCTGATATTCAAAGTTCATTGACCTCTGGAGGTCATCAGAGGTCAAATCAGACTTACCTCCCGATGTTAAAATGAATCTTATGGTATGTACTAACACTGGTGAAAGTTTCATAGTTTAGTCAAATTTTGCACAATTCTCATGATTTTGAGGGCTTAACCGCTCTACTATAACAGAACGATACAAAACTAGAAATGTTGCTAAGGCGATTGGTATGATAATAATAATAATAATAGTGTACACTTTTATAGCAGTCCATCAAAAGATGCTCATGGCGCTTTTAGTCTTAAGGTTAGGAGAAGAAAGAAAGAAAGAAAGAAAGAAAGAAAGAAAGAAAGAAGAGAGAGGGAGAGAGAAAAGGAATTATGTGACAACTTCACTTTCGTTTTGTTTCCTACAACATGTTAAACAGATATGTTTTTAGGGATGATTTAAATGATTCAACAGAGGATGACTGGCGAACAGTGACAGGGATATCTTTCCAAACTTTTGGTCCAATGTGGGAGAAAGAACGAGTTCCCCATGAATGCTTAACCTTAGGGATCTGAAATGAAAAGGAAGTAGAGGATCGAAGTCTGCGAGGAGGGTTATAACAATATAAAGAATTCTGGAGATACTCGGGTGCAGTTGAGTGAACTACATGATACACAAGAAGAGCAATTTTGAAAATAATTCGCTTTTCAACAGGAAGCCAATGGAGAGAACGTAACACTGGCGTAATGTGAGCAGTTTTCCTACTATAGGTCAGTAATCTTGCGGCAGAGTTTTGTAGAACGTTGATTTGTTGTTGTGACATGCCGAAAAACAAAGAGTCATGCCTCCGCCATAATGCATGATTCTCCTTATAGGTCCATAGTACATGTGGACAATGTGTGATTACATTTTCACAATATTGGCAAAATATTACAATGACATGTTTGTCACAAATGTGTTGAATGTTCACCTTCCTTGACCTAGGTTTAATTGGATGAATAGGAGAGCATGTATTTTGGGGATTTAAGGACTTTAACTTGACTTTGACCCTTTCATAAGTTTATGCATTGAATAATTTTCAAGATATATAGAAAAAGTGCAATTTCTGTATTGAATAGTAAATTGTTGCCATTTTAATCTGGCCTTTGAACCTAAAATTCATAAGGGAATCACTGTCAGGCAGAACATGCATAAATATGTACTAAGTTTCAAGATAACTGAGCCACTTCCGAGAAATGGAAGAAGAAGTAAGTTCAGCACTTTCACTTGATCTTTGACCTTTTGACCTTTGACCTTTTTGGCTAAAAAAAAAATGCTTCCCAGAGAATATCTATTGGGTTATACAAGCAAACACCTAGTTAAAAAAAAAAGAAAAATAATCCTGCTGGTATTCCATAAATATGAGGGAAATAGGAAAATTTTGAAGTGTTGCCCTTGACCTTTGACCCCCTGACCTTTGACCCCATGAACATCAAATTTCCTAGATAATCACTGCCAGTTAGTACATGGATATGCTATGTTCCATGAAGATACCTTGAACAATTTACAAGAAACGGAGAAAAAAGTAAAATTTTGACATTTTTACATGACCTTTTGACCTTTGACCTCATGACCTCAAACTTTAACCAGAGAATATTAATTGGGTAATACATATATACACTAAGTTTCAATGAAATATCTTCTAGCGTTGCATATAGATATGGGGGAAACAGTGAAATTTTAAGCATTTGACCTTGACCTTTTGACCTTTTACCTTGAGCATGTGCACCCAAAAGTTGATAGGCACAACCTCACCCCCTAATACAATGCCAAGTTTCATTACGATACCGCAAAAGGTCTTTTAGTTACGCTGTCCACAAAATTCATTATGGACGGACGGAAGGACGGACGGACAACCCGAAAACATAATGCCTCCGGCACCACTACGTGGCGGAGGCATAAAAATGTCAAAAATCAGATAAGGAACGAGGAAGATATATTTTGAAATTGAAGTTTATTTATTTTGGGGTGGATTTCTCCTTTAAGGAATTTTGCTGAGGGACGCTTTGCAAGCATCCGTTGATTTTCAAAAATCAGTATGCATGTGTCGTGGCTCCTCTGTTCGTCAATAATCATGTATATGCTTACAATACACACAGAAATGAATGTCAAGGGCTGCTTTTGCAGAATATCGTATATACGCTTATTTAAGACAACATGAGGAAAGTCTTTGATTTGAACGTTTTTCTCTGAAGATACTCTTTTATTTGTCTGATATTACTCCAAATTGCAGCAAAATACTAAAATCAGAGCTCGGATAGGGTTTGTTTGCTTGCTTGCTTGTTTGTTTGTTTGTTTGTCTTTTTAGAACCCCTTCCTCTAACTACAGAACGTTTACAGGTCGACTATGGTGGCGTCAAGGTGGCTTACCCCGATGTTGCTCTTGACAGCTCCCTCCAGCAGCCCCGTGATTTGCTCCGGACCGCGGATGCAGTTAAAGCCGACGACGTCGGCTCCAGCGGCAACCAGCTGTCGAAGGGCATCGTTGATTTCCACACCTTCCCTTCCTATGACGAATTTGCCGTCCTTCTCGATCAAACCGTGAGTTGCAAGGGTTACGACAGCTGGAACACCTTAAGACGAATTGAGATGAACTGAAACGTAAGTGCCCATCAGACTGCATCACACACATAGGCCCTACATACACAATTTTACATTATGATCGTTAGGCCTGCGCGTAGACCTTTATGTATGTATGTGTATGTATATAGCGAAGTCCTTGGGACCGGCAGTTTTCTTTCGTTATATCGAAATTTCATCATAACCGAAAAAATAAGCAATGAAAAACATAAAGTTGATAACGTTGACGCATGAATTTTTCTTCGTTGTAACCAGAATTTCGTTATAACCGTGTTCGTTATAACGGGCGTACCGTTTGTTTCAATGTAATTTATGTTCTGATATCATGAAATCATAAGCAGTAATCAAAAGTCTTTACCTTTTCCGAGCTCCTTGATTGCTTTCGTCGCCAGCAGAGCTTCCCCGAGATGGCCAAACGTCTCGCCAACAATAAAATCGGCCCCTTCTTCGACAGCCCACTCGATCTGTTCCTATAATGAGTAAACCATTCGCCCCGAAACACGAAATTACTGTTTCAGTCATTATCATCGTCTTATTCTTGTTATTCTTGTTCTCTCTATTGGTTTCATTGTTGTCGCATCTTCGTAGTACATTTCATGTTATCATATCTCTTATACATAAAAAAAAAATTGTCTCGTCTCGTATGATTGTCACAGCATTTCGTAACTAAATCTTATATTTTATCATTATGAAATATCATTATACACGTATTTATTAGTGCTTTCAAGAACTATTTTGTAAAGCCGGGGTTAAGTGTGCATACTTAGACATCAATGTTTTCTTTCATTCGTACATTAGATTTATACAATCATTTCTACGAGGGATTATCGAACAAAGAATAACCTTCGCGCCCATTTTTGCAAGGCTTGACATGCTTGATTTTCAGAAATTATGCACTTTCAAGGAAATACTGCTTACAGTCTCACGCTTTGAAATTCTAAAAAAAAAACCAAACAAGGTGATTTCGAGGAGAGTCTTTTACCTTAAATAGCGCCCAAGTTTCGGCGATGGCTTCCTCGTTGTCCGGCTGGTAGACGAAGGTGTTGGAGATGTCTCCGCACATCAGTGTCCCCGTTTCGTCGGCGACTTCGCGAGCCATCCTGAGAGCCAGACGATTTTGCTTTTCGAGGTCGTCCTCCCTGTCGACCAGCTTCATCTTGGAACGATTACCGTAGTACTGCGTGACGTGGAAAAGGTATACACGTAAATTTGGAGAGGCTGCCATATAGCAGAGCGAAATGAATCATGATTAGAATGTACTCAAGATTTTCCATTTAATGGCAAAGGAATATGATTACTTTTCTGCCTGTGATTCCTCTTACCTTTTCATTTCTGTGTTTTGTTTGTTTGTTTGGTTGGTTGGTTACCTTTATTACTGCTTTTTTCAACATTTCAGTACAAAATAACATCATTGATAACCATTTTTGAACCTCATTGATAACAGTATAGAGTTTTATTTGTGTCATTTTATTGCGCATGTATTATAAAAAAAAAAACAGAAAGAGGAAATGATAGTTCTCCTCATGAGAGACATGGGGGGGGGGGGGAAGGACACAAAGGAAAGTGTTTCAAATTAGCTCTGAAAAGTGCTAATTTATTGCTTGACTTTGTACCGCTCACCGTGAATGCTTGTACAACGTCGCTTCCGGCCCTGACGAAGTCCCTGTACATCTGCTTGACGAGATCGGGGTGGTCGACCACGACCTCGGGGGTGAAAGGGCCGGCCTTGAGGTAGCCCAGGCGCTCGAAGGCGAAGACATATCCCTCCGCGCAGATGACGGTCTCCCCGTCCCGGATCCTTTCCATCAACCCTGTTTGAGAATTAAAAGGACGTTGGTAATCATGCATCAACATTCCAACATTCAAACTACAAAAGCAACAATAAAATTTAAAAAGAATAAAAAAGAAATCAAAAACAAAACTAAACTAAAAGGCCCTTCCATTAGGACTGCGAGAAATAAACGCGTGCAGGCTACAGTATGTCCTCCTGCTTAAAACGACGCGGTGAGAAATTCATCTGACATGCTATGCTAAGTATTTTTTTCTTGCTGTTGTTTTCCTGGGGTTAATTTATTTCATGTGCATAAATTGTCATTTAATATACTCTGTCTTGATTTTCGTGGGCATAGTATTGTCCGTCTGCGTTGGAATAAATGTACATTTCGAGCATTTGTATTTTGAACTAGGTCTGATAGATTGGTAAACGTTAGCTATTGCCCGGCTGGCAACTGCTTTTGGGAGCTGGTGTTAGTTAAGCCGCGTCTTCGAGAATGATAATCTTGAATTTGCTATCTGTATGAAGGGACTCTTTTCTATAACTAGAGTATCACAGTATTATTACACGGGTAAATATTTCTCCATAGAGACGTGTGTGAGAATTAAATCCCCCCCCCCCCCCCCGAAAAAAAAGAGAAAAAAATCTGTAAAATAGCTGAGATAAATGATCGATGAGGTGTTTCATCTTCGGTAACCTGAAAAAGTGAGATATACCCTTTCATCCATCAAATTTCCAAAGGGGGTTCTATAGCTTAGACTCTACTCAAGGGTCCGCAAAGCCAGTCTACGAGTTCTTTCCACTCAAAAAATCACGTATTTTCTGTACATGCACCCAATAAAATAATATAGTCTCTTCAAATTCCATGAGAAAAGCTTTCATCTTCCAACCAAAATGCAGTTTGTACAGGAATTCATGCTCATATTCTGCAGCCATTCTGCCATAATATGCCTTTTCTGATTTTTAATTAAGTTTTTTTTTTCATTTATTTTAGTATCTTTGGTACGATTTTGTGATGTGGTCAGGGATATTCCATTATATTTACAGGTGCGAGCCCTACACTCTTGAGCTCACACCTGTAAATAAAATGGAATGTCCCAGACCCCTTCACAAAATCGTACCAAAGATACCAAAATAAATGAAGAAAAAAGAATTAATTAAAAATCAATAATGCAGTTTGGCAAAATACTGAATAGCTGCAGATATTGAGTATGAATTCCTCTACAAACTGCAATTTGGTTAGAAAATGAAAGCTTTTCTCATGGAATTTGAAAGGACTATATATTTCATTAGGTGCATATACAGAAAATGGGTGATTTCTTGCGTGAAAAGAACTCGTAATCTGGCTTTGCGGACCCTTGAACAGAATTTGAGCTAAAGAACCCGCCTTGTAAATTTGATGGATGAAAGGGTATATCTCACTTATCCAGGTTAATGAAGATGAAACACCTCATTTCTCCCAGCTATTTTACAGAATTTTTTTAGTTTTTAATTGTAACACACGTCTCTATGGGGAATTATTTACCAGTGTGAGCACTGCTAATATGATATTCACGGTTGCCCCCTCTATTGGAACAGGACGTACATTGAAGAGACCCTGGATACAGGCACCCTTATTGTCAGGATCATGTAGGGACTATAATCTTTTTCATAATAGCTGTGAGGCATGATAAACAGCTGCCTAATGTAATACTAGTAATGCATAAGCAAACAAGACAATGCCATTACTTGCTTTCCTTTGTTTGGATTTTTTTTTTCTGACGCAGTATGCCATGTATTTATTCTTTGTGTGCTCAAGGCACGCTATAGGTACCCTTTGGAATTTCGAAGTCTGTGTATGAGCGCAATGACTGGCTTATGTGTGAGTTTTGATCGATTGACATTGTGTGTATGTGTGTGTGCCTGTGCACTAACCTATATGAACATTTTTTTCTCTCTCTGTTCAAGAAAGCTGTTCTTTCCACTGTACTGTTCCCCTTCGGCAAAAAGGAACAAAATAATTACAAAAGTGTATTTATTCCTTTTTTTACGACTTGATAGAATTTATCTTAATTAGAAAAATAGGGTTCCTAACTAAAATTTGAGTAAATGATGTGTTTCAGGGGCCCTGTCCTTAACCGATCGACGTTTTATCTTCAGACGAACGGGCTCATGAAGGACCAAGACGAAGGATTACATTTCACGTCACACAGCACACGTTAAGTTCATGGGTTAATCGACGATGCTGATTTTATCAGCTGTATAAATATTTAATGGAACAATGTGGAGAGACGTGGTTTTTTTTTTTTCCGAAGATTTACAGAATTTGTGCTCTGTTGCATTAATGTGCTCTTTATACGCTGTTAGAGGTGATTCTACTTATTCTTTTCAAAGCTAAGTGATGCCATAAAAATTCGTTTTATTTTAAAGAGGTCAAAATAATGGCCGACTTAATTCGCATGTGACGCGATGTATGAAGTTAAAGACCATATTATAATCGAATTATGAAGTAGTCGAGTTTATGCGCTTTGATGATTAATATTGTTGCTTTTAGTTTCTTATTGATAATGTCTTATTAATTTCTCATCATTTATCGGCGAACACAGTGATTCGGTACCATAATACAAGGAGTTATCCGGCTGAAAGTGTTATAATCTCAAACAAAGAACATAGATAATTAATTACCGAGTATGAAGCGAAGTACTGAAAATACAGGTGGATAATGATTATGTGGAAATTAAAGTAGTAATTACCTTTCGATTTTGGCATCTCGACGCAATCGTTCGTCGATGACGATCCAAAATAAATGATGTTACGAGACTGTGATCCGGTTGACTCTTGATTTCTTGGGTTGGGTACCCGCGCTCTGTTCATGCAAGATCTTGAGCAGTGTTGAGTGTAGCTTCGATGCAGTGACTCCGTGGAGAGTTGCGTTTCGTAATTGTTAAATCCGACCTTTGCGCGTCGTGTAACACAAGTTCACGTGGCTATAATATTCCTAGGAAGGGCGGTACTAGGGTATGAGGGAACACTCGGAAAGGACATGAACAATGCAAACATGAATGCGACGGGTAGAAATTAAAAAAAAAAAAAAGATGAAGGGGATGGAATAACGACCTGTATGGAAAGTATGTCAGCAATGACGAAGGGAAATAGAGACAATAGTAAGTAGTTCGTTGTTCATTTTTGGCAAAAGGAAGCAAGTGAGAAACTACAGTATTTATACCTCATCCGAGTCGGTCATTTATATTAACAGCCGTTGAAGATTCCGACAATTTGACTTTAAAGGCGCTCGTCTCTATCACAATATGTCACATTATAATTTATACAGTTGCTGGAAGAGATAAGTCTTGAGTTCCTACTTGAAGGCATCAACGTTGTTTTAATTCCGAAGTTGGATTGGTATAGAGAGTTCCAAACATGCAAGGCAACCGATGAAAAGGCTGTATCCTGTAATGATTTAGGTAGTTGTTGGACACTTGAAGAATGCAGTCCATAAGAAATGATGTACTCCTAATGAGAATGGCATACGCTATAGTAAATGTAGCATTACGCTGACCATGCTGTCCATACAAGCCAAGGGGTGATTTTGAAATCCTCGTCTGATCTTCATTTTGAAATGGAGTGGAATGAAATGAAATTTATTCATATTCCACATAGAGGACATTATATCATAGTATTACATATGCAGAGTATAATGTATACAAAATATCATGACTTTTTATATATATATATATATACAGTGTGTCTCTAAAAAAAAGTAAACCCAACTTCAACGGCAAATTTTTAGAAAACTGTAAAATATTTACACATTATTTTTTCATGGTTAGATAGTCCAATAAGTCCTCTGTCCAATGATACCACGTAGGTTATGTAACTCTCATGCATGACTGAGCATGATTCAACTTAGTAAATGGGTGTGAAATCATCACTGTGGCAAGTTCCGTGATCAGCATACTTTCTCACATTGTACCAGATGGCTCTTTGTGTTGGAGGCTGCCTGTCGGGGAACTGCACCCGAAAAGCCTCTTGAACTTCCACGAAACTTCTTGTTTCCTGGTATCGAGTTACCAGGAATACTCTCTGCTCAATTGTCAACTGTACCATGTTTGGAAAGCATGTGAAGTGTGCCTGTGTCAGGAACAACCTTTGCTGACAAAAAATTTAACTTCAAATATGCCCTGAATGCATGACAATAGCAAGAAATAACTTGCCACAGTGATGATTTCGCACCCATTCACTAAGTTGAATCGTGCTCAGTCATGCATGAGAGTTACATAACCTACGTGGTATCATTGGACAGAGGACTTATTGGACTATCTAACCATGAAAAAATAATGTGCAAATATTTTATAGTTTTCTGAAAATTTGCTGTTGAAGTTTGGTTTACTTTTTTTAGAGACACCCTGTATATATATATATATATATATATATATATATATATAATCACAAATGTGGAGGACTCTACTAAGAAACACTGCTTGTAAAATGTAGACCCCCTACGGTTAGACAATATAATATATAAGAAAAGGCAAAGTGTTATAACGAAAACACTATATATACTAGATACACAAGGGCTCAAATTATGAACCCTGGTATGGGTTTACAATACACGTTATGTTACATAGTACAGGTTTATGTGCAAAGTGTTTACCGAGTGCATTTATATGCCATTAAAATTATGAGTGAAACAGAAGATAACCATCCGAGTATACGTAATGAAAATACTTCCAGAAAACATTGGTTAAAATATACAGACATTTAATTACCATGAAATCGATTATCAATACTTGTCAAGAAACTTAAAGCTATTAAAGCTTTGAGCTTGTTTCAACGAACGATCGAAGGAGTTCCAATGCTTAGGACCAGTAAACATACAATTTATGTTGCAAACACTAGTTCTATTTTCAGGAACATAATAATCGTTCGCTTGCCTTGTTGAGTAATCATGTATAACTTTATCCTCTAGGAATTTTCCTAACATCTCTGCATTTTCTTGCTTATTTGCTCTTGGAAAGAGATTATGTCAAACTGATCGATGTAATTTGATCGCAGGAAAATGATAGGCGCTATAGATAACTTTAATTAGGTGATGAAGATGCAGGAAGTTGTAACAAAAAAAGAAGAAGAAGAAGAGAAACGAAAGAGATAGGTAGGATATCAGTAAAAGTGCAGCATGATGGAGATAGGTGGTATAGGTGGTTTGTGAGGATAGAAAAGGTGAAAAGTATGGCAGTATTCCATGATCAACTTGAGTTTTGATCAAAGACGCTTAACTACTATCTTTGATTTTGACTATCGCTTTTTACTACGAATCAGGAGAGGGGAGAAAACATATGATGATACGGTTTTCAGAGAGAGGAAATACCAAAAGAATGATGGTAGCAATATTGAAAGGTAGAGTTCATTGCGGTGGTAGGGATTTTGGAGGATGAAAGGGCGCAAATAAATTGCAATGATGAGGGAAAAAGCATTTAGAAATATACATGCATCATTGTGCTCACGGGACAAACAATTCTTAATTTTTCTTTTCATTATCAATTCGACATCCCACAAAAATTGAAACAAAATAAAAAGCATACATTAGATGAATTATTGTTTTACAGTTTTTCTAAGAAATACATAATGTAAGGATCAGAGGGTAATGATAAAATGTAATTGTGTGCAGTTACGTGGAATAACAAAGAATTTTAAAAGGGAACATATGACGAGCGTGCTGCTCTCTACAGGTATAATGTTCCTGAAGAGGGTATATAATATTATGGCCATGTCTAACAAATCGACGGAGAATAAAGTTCACGCGCTCACAACCTTTGAACCAAGCAACCCTGGAGTAAAAATCAGTCATCTAATAGAGTATAACACTATGACTAAAGTATTATGCTCTAGGTCTAATACCACGTTTAAGCTGTCGTCACACTGTCCCGAAGTTGACACAAGATGGCAGTACGAATATTGAATTCACTAGCCGCGGTCACACTGGCAAAAGAACGCAAAGCTTAAAGATCGCGATGTTTAAGATCTCGAATTTTTGCCAGTGTGACCACAATCTTACCCGCGAACCTCTGCGAAACTTCTCGCGAAACTTCCCACTCAAACTCAGGATATTTCCCCACCCCGGCCCCGCCAATCTTCTTGATCTTTTGCCAATGGGAACGCTAGAAACGGAAACTTCTAGAAGTTTGTCTCGTGTTTGGGGGCGGTACCTCAGAAGCTCTATTGTGACGTACAGGTGCTCATTGCTGTGTGATTAACAATCAGAAGGCGCGCTCTTTCTTCTTTCTTGCACATACGATGACCCAAACTCCTCGATCCAAAGATCGACAAGTTTGGCTACCAGTGTGAACGAACGACAAAAGATCTTAAATTTCTCTCGATCTTTTGCCAGTCTGACCGCGCCTTACACTGGCAAAACTCCGAGATCTTATAGATCGCGCGATCTTTATACTTCTCGATCTTTTGCCAGTGTGACCGCGGCTTATTGTGTACTATGTCCCTTTGCGCTCAAGAAAGGGAAAATTACGAAACGAAAAACAATTGCAATTACAATGATACCAACAAAGGCGGCTCAGGCTCCAGCAGCAACTTCGTCAGCAATGGCAAAATTTTCGTGTTTTCTTTTCAAACTCCTTCGTTCGTATTGGTTTGGGGGTAAAATTAATGAAAATTCACATCTTCCTGTACATTGTTGTCTTGGTATGTGGTTCGGACTTGTCGAATGCCATCGTGATGTGACCATCTTTGGCATCGTACTTGATCATGATCGGGACCAACTTCAAACGAAATTGAATATTGAAAATTCGTATTGCCATCTTGTGTCAACTTCGGGACAGTGCTTACGCCACCCTTAGTTCGCGAGCTTCGCTCGTGCTCCTTTAAATTGGCGGTTTGTTCTGCCCGAGCGCTATATAAGATCAGAGAGGCGCGGGTAATTTCGTCATTTTGCTGTCCTAAATTCGAACTCGATAACGGCGAATGGTTTGATGAGCAAACGGAGCGTTTGATTTCTAATGTTCTGTCCCGTTTTTATTGGCAAGTACATAATTGTGAAAACGTCCAACTGCATCAGAGAAAAAAAAAATCCGCTTTCATAAAGAAGACGATAGGACATTATTGCCGATCTACCAGCATTATGCCAAAAGTCAAAGGTAAGTGCATTGAGCTCCCGAAGTAATATTTATGTTTGCTCCGCTCAGAAGTGATTATTGTGGTGTAGGCCTACTTGTCTCGCAACACATAACATTCATGCCTGCTTTTCGAGACAAAGCCACAAATCTGAACGCTTGTAAGTTCTAGTGCGTAAGTTTGAATCTTTTTATCCCAGTATCAATTTCATGTAAGGAGCCCATGGAAGAACAGCCATGTCTTCGTAGACAGAGCTGGATACCGTACATATTCATTGCTTGTTTGTTTTTGTTTTTTTCTCTCTTGCTTTCTTCCCTTTTCCTTATGTATTTCCAGTTTTGTGTTTTTTAAGTATATGTTCTTCTGTTGATTGTAACATGTTTGTATAGTGCCAGTCATACTTTCACTGTATATGCTCTTTTTTTGTGTGCATGAATTTACGATGAATAAATAAATCAAATCAAATCAAATCAAAGTCATGAAGTCCTGGCATATATTTGTTCTAGATACCATCATCTAGTCCTTATGATGAGGCAAGCAATCTGAATTTACTTTATGTGGGTCCTTTATTGAGGATTAGCTATAAAATCTGGTTAAATTAATTAATGAATTTGCACAAAATTAAGCAAATACGCATTTTCGACAATTTGAGACGTTAACTTGAATAGTTCAGTATGTTAAGAATGACAATTTATGGACAGGTTACTGTATCATATGAGCGACTTGAAGATTTTTGATAATCATTCAACCGAAATAACGGCATATGACGGAAGTATGGCTCAATTGGAGAAGTTGTCATTCTACATCTATCAAATACAAGCAAAATTTTATTACATAGGACAAAAAGTGGTCGAGGCATTCATGAGTTAAAGGTATTGTTTACCACTGGGAGCAGTGATTTAAAAAATGTTCAAGATATCGCATTTGATTCATATGTGTACATTTGTTGCATCACAAAACCTCCAGCCACATAAAATGTTCATAATAAAAGCATAAAATGTAAACAGATATCACTTTTTCCTCAATAAATCATAACTGTGTACGATTTATTCTAGGAACAATAATTACAACTATTGTTCACATTTTGTACAAATGTGTATACTTTATTCTCAATCGGGGGGGGGGGGGTGGGGGTGGGCCAAAGGGATGTGCGTCTCATGTTAATTCACCATGTTTGTCTGCTTTCTATGTTTGTTTGTTTTTTTCTTAAGTGTGGGTTTTGTTTTTATTTCTCTTACGTTCTCTTACATTTATGTTGTATTTTATCCGCACGGACCTGCGGAAGAACAGTCTCCGGACTGAAGTATGTGCCGTACTTAAATAAATGAATGAAATGAAATGAAATACGCATTCCAGTAGGCCTATACAGATATTGGCTGCTTTTCTTCTTCTTTTTTTTTGGGGGGGGGGGGGCATTGTTGATATTATTGCCCCAAGGGACCTCACCTGACATTTTGAGTAGGCCTACTATATGACGTGAGGAGCTCTCTCCAAGCAGGTGTCAAGGTTCATAGCATGCAGTTGAGATCCTGAGGGGCAGTAATAATAATTATCAACAATGCCCCGAATAATAAGAAGTCCATATCTGTTTTACGTATCGAACATATTTAATTGCAATTGAACTTCATGACAACTGGGAAATGCTTTAGTCTGTTTTTGCTGCAAAGTCGAAAATCGATCGGTAAATAAATTGTCGTCTCGGTTGGCATTGATTGATTGATTGGATTTTGAGTTTATCTTATTTCTGAATTTCTTTTTCGTACATAAATGAAATACAAAGTCAATTGAACGAACTAATTCGAGCACAGTATAATTTGAATCTGACAGTTAAAACAGACCAGCTTTTTTTCTAACACGATATTTGCAAAATGAAAACAAACAGGCATTATCAAATGCATATTCAAACATAGGATCCCGTGTATCTGTCATTCAAAGACAAATCAAAGGTCCTGTTTACTTTAATTGGGAACAGTGATTTGAAAAAAAAAATCAAGATATCACATTAATTGAGGCATATAATGTAGGCCTGTTGTATATATCACAAAACATCCTACCATATAACATTTTTCGCAATAAAGCCTAAAATATAAGGAGACATAAGTATTTGTCTCATTAAACCATCACCGTAGACCGTTAAGTCGGGAAACTTTTTTATTATAACCATTGTTCACATTTTGTGTATCTAACAATATTTAACATTGTATGGATTCAAATTTTTACAGTGGTTGTTTCTATCCCAAACTTACATTTAAGAACTACTTTAAAGCACTAATGCTGAGTTTTTTGTTTCATCTGCAAATGCATTGGTGCTTGTTGTTGCTGCGATGCATCGGACAAGGGTTATCTCTGACGTACCTCTACAAATCTTGCCTATTCCATATGGGGAGGGTGGTTTCAGTGAATTTGAAATATGCTTAAAAAGCATCGCAAAGAAGAAATGTTGGTGAGTAACCGATCAAAGGAGTGACTATATATCAAAGCACTGCGTACCACATATTCCCTGTCCATAGGTCTACGTGTGTGAAATTTGTGCACCGATTTGACTTAGGCAAGACAGACAGTTTGTCGGTGGTAATCCAGAATGCGTCTGGCATGCACGCATTCTCTACTTATTCCTGACCCACGCATTCTACCTGCATTCTGGAATGCCCTATATATTGTTACTCCCCTCAGCCTTGTGAATAGAGGCATTCCGTCGTATTCCGAGAATGGGGATTATAAAATCCTCTATTCAACAGGCGCGGTGGAGCACCCCAATTATCTCGCAGAAATCCATCGGCAGCCGAGCCTCATTTGCATAAAGTAAACAACATGTACTTGCGTAATTGAGAAAAAGTAAACAACTTCTCAAGCTAATAACAATTTAAGGAAACCTATTTTCGGATTAAAATTGAGTTAGTTTGAATTTGAAAACATGTCCGAATATGCACATATAACATATTGAAGGTTTTGACAATGTTAAAATGTGAAATTGTAGCGAAAACCTGGCGAGCAAAATTACCAAAAATATGCCTCGAAAATCATCCTAAAATTCACGAAGTGTGATTGCGGAACCAAAGCGCCATTCGAACAAAGCACACCGAAATTTATTTATCTGCTTGCATTTTAAATGTCATACCGTAATATTCCCGGCCATGGTTGTGTCGGAAAAAAACCAGAAGGTGATTTCAAAAATGACACGAACGCAAAGCGTACAGGTCGGTCCCATGTATATATAATCGCGTCATTGTAGCGTTGCATGTCACAGCACACACAACGCTTTGCTGCCTGCAGCGTGCGCGGCAGCAGCTCAGCAGTCACCGCCGTGCGACACTCAGCAAAATTGACTGCGTCACATGCAAACCAACAATGAGCACGAAATCCTGAATCTCACGTACCACGCATGCCCAATATTACGGGAAAAGAAATGACGTCATTTTCAATTGTTTGGCTGTCTATTCCAAACCCTGTAGAAACAAGTTGATTTCTCAAAAAGTGCAGGTGGAACCAAGCGAAAACTTTCACCATATATGGATTGAGGCCTGATGAACTTATGTTGCCAATTTCGGACACATTGGAACCCGGCCATAGTCCAGTCGGAAAAAAACAGAGAGCATGTTTTGCGAGAGGTGATTTTCAAAACGCTTTAATATCTCAAGTTCTAGTGCAGCAAATTTCATAATTTTTTCATCAAAAGGAAGGTTTTTAAAAACTTAGATAGTGTGGGAAGTTTGAGTTTACTAGCGGCACGCATAGCGGCACAAGGAGAAGGTAAAGATTTGACTTTTTCATGCACACAGTTTCGGGCAGCCGTGGATGCCCGTTGGAAATTCAAATAGAACGGGGCGATAATGAGATGCAAATTGGGGTGCTCCACCGCGCCTGTCAAGGCGTCCGGAATGCGTCCGAGAATGCAGACAGCTTATTGAAACCATACTTACATAGCGGCTTCTTGCACGTGCGCTTCTATTGTCTTTGAATTTGACCCCGACCTAGCTTTATATGGATAGGGTTGGACCTATTACTCATCGACCGCCTATTAATGTTTATTTGCTTGATAAGAATATGTAACACAGAAATTTACGTCAAAAACTTGACCTACGTGATTGAGAAAATCCAGCTCTATCAAATGCCGTTGTTCCCTTTTCGATTCGAAGTTTCAGTGCAAAAATATCGCCGACGAACTTGCGTGGCCTCGTTTCAGCTCCTCGCGGTAACGCTCGTTATTAGGATCGACCGCTGTTTTTGCATTGACAATGCAAACCGAGTTGTATTGAACACCGTGTTGTAAGAAGCTTTTTAGAAACTTCCATAGACATTACATTGTGATGCTGTCTTTACGATTCGGTGAAAATATTCATTCGAAATTTTGTCCGTGAATTTTCGCGTTTTCCCACACTATCCTCATTTGGCTCCGTATAAAATAAATATTGAATGTTTGTTTTAAAATTTGGAAATGAATAACGGTAATATTCTGCTCCGTACAATGTTAAAATAGATAACGGATTGTTGCTTTTGCATTTTGAAATGATTTACGGTATCAACTGGCTCAGTTAGATGCTAAAATAAGTAGCGGATGTCTGTTCTTATGTTCGGAAATGAAGGATAGCATTCACCTTCGTAAGATGCCGAGAGGAAAAAAAAAATAATGTAATGCTACTAGACCAGGAGCTGGCTGCTGGTCAATTTACCCCATCAAGCCCAAAAGGTTTGACCCCTCAAAGTTACTGGGGCCATCCCCCTCATTACAAAACTGGGCGTCAGCCTGATACCTGAGGGCGGGGTCGTCCCCCAGGACCCCCCAAAACGCCCTCCGGCGGGTGTAATTTACCCCATGGAGCCCATGGACCAAACCTGGTCTAAAAGAATGGCCTAGGGGTGTACATAATAAAAATATAAAAACTGACAAAATATCTGGTCGGGAAAGGGGTTGCCAGACCGTCCCCCCCCCCCCCCCCTGCCCCCCCCCCCCCCCCCCCCCCCCCCCCCTGGCGGGTGTAATTTACCCCATGCAGCCCATGCACCAAACTTGGTCCGATGAAAGTACTATGGGTGTACATAATGAAAATATAAAAGCTGACACAATATCTGGTCGGGAAAGGGGTTGACAGACTGCCCATCGGGCCCCCCTGCGAGGCCCCCTACACACATAAACACCCCTTATGGGTTGAGATTTCTCGGTGTAGTGTACAGAGAGGTAGAAGTCTACATGTACATAATAACATTAGAAAAGCTGACATTACATCTGGGCAGGAAAGGGGTTAAACTGCCTCTGGGACAACCACTCCCCCTATACCCCCCCCCCCCCCCTCCCCACAAACACACACATTTACACACAAAGCAATACGCACCCACATGTGTACTGTAATGTACCAAGTCATTCCTAGGAGGAAGAGGTACGTTGTATGGTGATACATATCTTTTTAAGTCCATACAGAAAGGGTTAAGTATTGATACAATGATCTATCCATTCATGTTGTGTGGCCTATCATCCATAAAGCACAACCTGTATATTAGATGTAGTAGTTATATGCCTATTTTAATCAATTTTGTATATAATTTTGGATATTGCGGTGTGTATATATGCTGTAACAGTAGGCATGTGCGCGCGCACACACACACACACACATGCACACACACACATGGATAGGCCTACTGCTTACACATGACCATGGACATACATGTATTCTTATACTGTATGTACATAGTGGTAAATAAAATGTCTCACAACCATGGTCACTTGCACTGGTCGGACTTAGACTATTTCGGATTATAACACTGTAGCTTGTACATCAATCATAAATGTGGAGCATCCAACATATGGAGAAAAAGTGATTAAATGGGGTATTGAATGACTCAGATGCATTGCTATGTCAGTGCATAAATTATCTGACATTAGGCATATTGAAGCTTCACAGTTGTGGCAGAAGTAAATATGAAAATAAAAGAACAACACCAAAATCAAATACAGTGTAGGTCTGTAAGATGTTCATACCTTTTGAATGTTATACTGTACAGGGATACTATCAGTGGACCTCCAAGCAGGAACACTTAACAGATTTTGAAAGCTATGTGTGTGAAGTTGCATCATATTTTACTCTATATACAGCCTATGTATTCACCTTATAGGAAACAAGTAGCTATTAAAAAAATGCTTAAAGAAAGCCTTTGTTGAGAGTACACTACAGTTTCACACCAACCACACAAATACTTAGGGTCAGTTGTACACCAAATTAAAGTTTATCTTTTCATCAACATGCCTTTAATAACATGCAAATAACACTCAGATTCTTTTTAAAACCTCATAATAACCTGTCATGTTTTTAGCTGACAAAAAACACCATTTCCTTATTTTGTATGAGGTAGTGCTAAGATCACAACATTCAGGCTCACATTACCTTTAAGTGACTCTAGTAAATTCCAGTTGGAATAAGCTGCATTAGATTTACAAGGAGAAATGGTTTCAGATATGATATGCATCCATTGTTACACTCAGTAGTGCATGTCATCTCATAGTTTTGGACATATCATCTATAGCATATCTATAAAGTAATGAACAGGTATTTAAAATATTATCTTACTACCAATGGTTTTGATCTGCAATCTAAGCAATTTGAGGCTTCATTTTGTCACAACTCTTCAATCTTAAGGCTCTCTGTCCATGTTTCTGGCATGGTAGACATGCTGCATGTACTGTAGCTTGTTAAGACATCAGTATCACAATTTTTGCAACTTTAATCAGGTTGTTTGTTATTTCTTTTGCTTAGAGTTTCAGATTATTTGCCTAATCTTCATACCCAATTCTCCAAGTATTCATTCATTGGAACATTTGCATCTTCAACACTTATGATACATATTTATAAGGCTATTTCTAATCCTTAAGTCAAAGATGTCCTAGATAGAGAAATTGAAATGTAGTATAATTATGCCTTTTTGACTCTATGAATGATAGGAAGTGCAGTGACTTTAACAAATTCAGGTTTAAGTGTTCTATGCAAATTTAAAGCAATGCACACCTTTTGACACTTAAACCTATATAGGCTGAGAACATTGATGTTCTATTTATTGGTTTTTCAGTTATGACTCATAATACACTACGTCTCGCTGATAATCCATCCCCTGTTCCAGTTCATTTGGTTTCGCCAAATAGTACCAGGTACTCTGCAAGCTATAGTGTGTATAGGAAATAGGTTTAGATATCTAGCCATATCATAGCATATTTGAGACCTAGATCTAGTCCAAGATCTAGACTCTTGACCTTTCTTTGCTTGCTCTGTTACTGACACTAATTGTTATCCAGTGATGAAATACATGTACTACTGTCATAGGGGCCTACCAGTATTTTAGTACCTACAATAGGAAAGCCAGTTCACTTACCAAGGTCAGGAAAGCACCGCTTTTTCATTGTTTGCAGACTAATGATACACATGTTGCAGATCTTCGAAATGTAGAGATTAATTGCATGCAACGAATAAAATGTATTATACAACATATGCATGCAATTAACCACACTATGGCCTATGCATGCACTGCATATGTACAATTTTGTATCAATACAGTTTCTTGTACATGAGCTTGCTCAACATGCATGGTAACACAGTTGAAATGTAGGGTGTTGGATACAGTTGTAATTATTTCTGCCTCTTGAGGAGTTTATGTTACTTATATACATGTAGTGATATTGTCTGCTTTTTGTTTGTATGCAAAACAACTTGAAAGGTTGAGAACACATTTGGATGAAACTTGTATGAAAAGATGATAATAACACAATTACATTTTAAGAACAGATGATTAATATAAATTTTGGTAGTGATCTGGGAATTGTTATGAATTTTTTATGATTTCTATCTTATGGCAGATGAGATCAATGAAATTGGGAGTTCAAGCTGCATGAATTTGAGGTTTGCATACATGTACTGAAGGTAAACGCATGTGCTCAAGGTATAAGGCGCTACCACACAGTTGGAAGTTGATGGCATTTAAAAGCAAAAGGCTTTTATATGGGAAATTTGGCAGTTTTTAGCATGTCTGGATGGGTGGAAATGAGCTGCTTGGCAAAGGTCTGCACTCTTTGAGTATGTTTCTAGTGTAGGTATCGATAACTCCATTCTTTCTGGGGAGGGAGTGGGGTGGGGCATGTGGATATATATGCACACACACAATGCTTTTGTTGTTATAATTCCATCTTACTTCAAGAAGTTCCATTTATTACTTTTTATGACATGCTCATTCTTACCTCTCCAAACCATATAGGCCCTTCACACTCAGAAGGGGGGGGGGGGGAGAGAGTAGCAAAGGTAGGTGATATGTTTGATAACTCTTTATAAGTGAGGTATTTTGTCAGCTTATAAACTCTTTTTTTGCACACCCATAGTGGGGCCTACTTTCCTCGGCCAAATTCGATCCATGGGTGCTGTTGGTTAAATTAAACCCACGAAGGGGTGTTATGGGCTTTGGCCGGGGGGGGGGGGGGATGAGGGCAGTCTGGCAACCCCTTTCCCGACCAGATATTTTGTCAGTTTTTATATTTTTATTATGTACACCCCTAGGCCATTCTTTTAGACCAGGTTTGGTCCATGGGCTCCATGGGGTAAATTACACCCGCCGGAGGGCTTTTTTTTTTGGGGGGGGGGGGGGGGTCCCTGGGGGACGACCCCGCCCTCAGGTATCAGGCTGACGCCCAGTTTTGTAATGAGGGGGGTGGCCCCAGTAACTTTGAGGGGTCAAACCTTTTGGGCTTGATGGGGTAAATTGACCAGCAGCCAGCTCCTGGTCTATACGCAACTGCTGCCTATTATGTTAACTCCGGTATACGAAAACAAATATTAGAAAGAAAAAGAGGATGGAGGCACAAGCAGATGAGACAAGGATAGAATTTGACGACCAGAGATAGCATTTGCCCACTCGAAATAACTACTAGTGTATGTGTACATTGTAGTGTTCAGTGGTTTACATCCTATTTAAAAGATCGAAGACAATACGTTCACTTCAAAGATTCTGATTCTGCTACAACCCTGATAACCACAGTTGTGCCACAAGGGAGTATCCTGGGCCCTTTATTGTTCATCTTATACGTGAATGACCTTGTGAATGCGTCTGATCTTTTTCGTACATTATAATATGCAGACGACACAACGCTATTTATTTCCGATGATAATCTTCAATCACTTGTTGCAAACTCCAGTAGAGAATTAGGGAAAATAGCAACCTGGTTTCAGGCAAACAAACTACTCATGAATACCACAAAAACCAAATTCATGACATTCAATCCCAAAGGAAGTAAACAGCCACTCTATGCCAACATTGAATTACACGTGAACGGCGTTTCAATCCCTCAGGTTGAATACACCAACTTTCTTGGATTGCTCATTGACAACAGACTAAATTGGGACTCTCATATAACTCACATTTCAAAGAAAATTAGCATGGTAATAGGTACACTGTGTCGTGTGAGGTCTTGTTTGCCAACTACCACCTTATATTCTCTATACAACGCCCTGGTAATACCCCACTTAAATTACTGCAGCCTTATGTGGGGCAGAGCATCTCAGAGCCGATTGCACAAACTTATTATACTTCAAAAAAGAGCTATACGTATATGCACCGGTGCACATTTTAGAGCTCATTGCGAGCCGCTCTTTACGACACTTGGGACTCTCCCTCTTACAAAACTCATATTCTTTAAGACAGGCATATTCATGTACAAGTTCAAAAATGAACTCCTCCCCACAATATTTTCAAACTATTTCGTTCAACAAAACAAAATTCACTCAAAATACACCAGACACAATAATGATTACAGACTACCGATATTTCGTACATCCTTTGCTCAAACTCAATCGATAAAATACCACGGCGCCATGTTATGGAACAATCTAGAAAGTTCGCTCAAGTCTCTAAAGCTCCCTACTTTTAAGAAGACATTAAAGATGTCCCTCCTTTGCTATTAAAGATGAATAGGTACATTACCATTGACACAGTATATAGCTTTACTTTGTTTTTTGTTTTTGTTGTTGCAATGCTGAGTAATTCTTCATGCGAAGTGCCCACTTAATAATAATAATAATAATAATAATAATAATTGATATGATTTATATAGCGCCAAATCCACTCTGCAGAGTGCTCTAGGCGCGGAAGGAAGAGAAAGTGAAGGAGATAAAGGACATACAAATATCAAGTACATGTAATGAGTAGTCAAATTGAGGCTTTAAACAAGTGAGTTTTTAGACTGCTTTTAAAGGAGTCTGATGAAGAACAATTTTTTACGGCTGAAGGTAAGTTATTCCATAAGGTGGGAGCAGCATGGCCAAAGGCACGTGTGCCCCATATTGTGGTGAATCTTGGAATTATCAGAGAACCGGAGTTGGATGAGCGTAAAGATCTAGCAGGGATGTAATTATGGAGTAAGTCAATATTATACTGAGGAGCAGTGCCCTGAATGCAATAAAAAATCAAAAGTAAAATCTTGAAAATAATGCGATCTTTGACTGGTAACCAATGAAGTGATCTCAAAATAGGGGTGATGTGAGTGTGCTTCTTGGATAGTGTGATGATGCGTGCTGCCGCATTTTGAAGCCTCTGTAGCATGGAGAGCTGAGTTTGTGGTAAGTTAAATAAGACAGAGTTTCCAAAATCGAGCCTAGAGGATATCAAGGCATGGACTAATTTTTCGGTAGAAGAGCGGTTCAAATATTTTCTAATGAAGCCGATATTGCGAAGTTGGTATCTTACAGATCTACAAATGCTAGAAACTTGATGAGACATAGTCATATTACAATCTAGCATTACACCCAGGTTGCGACAGGTTTGGGACACACTAATTGACATGCCGGAAAAGGAGATAAAATTAATGTCAAGTTTACCTAATTGTGTCTTCGAACCAAACATTAAAAACTCAGATTTATCCGTATTCAATTTCAAAGAATGTGAGTTCAGCCATGAATAAACATCGTTCATTGCATTCTCAAGCTGACTCAAAGCATGTAAGGCATCGGCCTGGTTAGGTTTGAAAGACAAATACAATTGAATGTCATCAGCGTATATGTGATAATTAATTTTGTGCTGGCGCAGTAAGTGCCCCAGGCTAATAAGATAGATGGAAAACAAGGTGGGCCCGCCCACAGAGCCCTGTGGAACACCGCATTTGAGAGGCATAGCATTTGATTTACAGCTGTTGACACACACTGCCTGTGAGTGGCATGAAA
This sequence comes from Diadema setosum, assembly GCA_033980235.1. Classification (NCBI taxonomy): domain Eukaryota; kingdom Metazoa; phylum Echinodermata; class Echinoidea; order Diadematoida; family Diadematidae; genus Diadema; species Diadema setosum. The sequence continues at coordinate 29,277,608 of CM067076.1, forward strand.
GGTAAGATTTAAACCATTCGTATGCCTGACCTTTTACACCAAGAGATTGGAGTTAACAAAATTGCATGATTAACAGTATCGAAGGCGGAGGACAAATCAAGTAAAATCAAAGCAGTGACATTTCCACGATCCATTTCCTGTAGGATGAAGTTCGACACATTGAGGAGAAGGGTTTCTACGCTATGGTAAGGACGATATGCTGATTGAAAAGGATCGAATAAATTATTAACCAAGAGGTAATCTGTAAGTCTGGAGAAAACAATCCTTTCCAAAATTTTAAACAAAAATGGAAGGTTACACACGGGGCGGTAATTTTGGAGTGAATCTGGGTCTAAGGAAGGTTTTTTCAAAAGAGGTGTTATATATGCAGATTTCAAACACGAGGGGACGTAACACTGATCAATACTTAGGTTCACAATCATTGAAATAATAGGAGCGAAAATGGATGAACAATCTTTTATCAATACAGTGGGGACTGGATCTAAAGAACATGACTTGGGAGGTAATCTGCGAAGAAGAGCTTGGACCTCGTCGGGATCAGTGGGCTTCAGGGTTTCAAGGGAAGCTGTCGTGAGGGGCTCCTGCGCCGATTCGTCTGGACAGAGACTGTTACTGATAGTCTCTACCTTATTCCGAAAGTAATCGATGAAAGTCTCGGCCATTGCAGAACTGTCCATGTTGGACGGTAATGGTGAAGATTGCTTTCGATTGAGAAGGCGGTTGGCAACGGAGAAGAGCCGTTTGGAATCTTCGCCACAGTCTTCGATGAGGCCCACGTAATAAGATCGTTTGGCCTTCTTCAGCAGGGAGTTTACCACGTTCTTCTGAGCGCACAATGATTTCCTGTCAATTTCACTTTTACCGTTGGAAAGCCATTTGCGCTCGAGTCTCCTACGTTTCCGCTTCGCCGCTGCGATGTCAGAGTTGTACCACGGACAGTCAGTGCGTTTCCTGATCTTTCGAGTCTTTGCAGGAGCATGTATATTGAGGAGTCTGCTGAGCGCTGAGTTGTAATTTTCCACAACGCAGTCCACACTGTCAGTTGGGGAAGACATCAAATTGCAGCTGACAATATCCTCGGCGAATGCTGTCCTGTTGATTTTCTTGATATTGCGGCAGGTGAATTCAGACATAACACGAGAAGGCTTTACAAACTTGAGCAAGCAGGAAACTGCAGAATGGTCTGAGATACCGGAAAAGACCTTGGGGCTGGAGTAGAGAACATTATCAGAGTTTCGCACCATGATGACATCAAGAATATGACCCTTATCATGGGTAGGAGATGAGACGAGCTGGGAAATGCCATGGCCACTGATGAGATCATTGAACCTCAGCGTATTTGGGGCTGAAGTATTGTCAAAGTGGATGTTCAGATCCCCCGTGATCACCAAAGGTGATGGTCTGTACATAGTCTCATCAAGAAACTGTGAGAACTCGTCGAGAAATGTTGAGAAAGAGTGATTTCCAGGAGGTCTATACACAACGACGATGTCCACACAGGAGTGTGCGTTCGAAACAGTTCCATGCATTGACTCGAAGGTAGTGTATTTCCGTGATGGGTTTATGACAACTTGAAGGTTGTCCTTGTAGAGAAACCCAACTCCGCCTCCGCGCTTGGAGACCCTTGGACAGTGATGGAAGGTATAGCCACACGGACGAAGATCGGCAATAGCTGCATCATCAGACGAGGACAACCAGGTTTCGCAGATACATGTGAAATCTAAACGGTGATCGGTAACAAAATCTTGGAATACTGAAGATTTATTACGTAAGGAACGGGCATTTAAAACACCTAACTTGAAATTGTTATCAAAACAAAAATGACCACCTCGTTTTCCCCTATGTGTCCTCCGCCTTCTGTTAATACCGAGAGAGACAATCCGATTCCAGACAGTGGGGTTATCATTGCGCCATCTAGTTGAAATATGGCTTGAATTAAATGAACGAAGGGTTTGTGTATCATATGATAATGAATGTCTTGAATTCGATGAGTTTTTGATTGTCGACAAATGCAGTCCACCACTCTCAGGGCCAGGATTCGGATTTATATCTCCAGATATCAATAACAAACTCTGAAATGCGGCCTCTGAGTTGGCATAATAGCGTACAGGGGTACCAACATATTTCCCCTTTGATGGATAGGCTTGTGCATAATGTGCACTAACATTATGAAGGCAGATATTAGGCGTACATGCATCTAGGCAGTACCCTTGACAGCAATAACACAACAGGATCACAGTAAGTACAAAGGCTATAGAGGTGACTGGCTTCATTGTGAATGACATACAGCTGGTACTCAGTAGATTAACAATAGCACTGAACAGTGACAGGATCAGTGAAAATACTTCGAGCTTGACTGAACAGCAAGGCACCTGTAGCTACATGTGTAATGCACCCAACATGGCTGTACAAGCTATGCATATAGAGTGAGGCAACCCTCAAATAATTCAGTGACGGCACTGTAACAAAATAAGCTTACCAGAGCCACAAATTTGTCTAGTTGATTCTCTACACGAACAGAAACCAGATGGTACACAGCACAAGCACAAACATTATACAAGATCAGCAAAATATAAGACAAAAGCAAGAGCAGTGTGGGCGGGCATCCACAAGGCGCGCGCAACCCGAAAAAGATTATGATTTCTCATGCAATGCAATCTGATCTTCATCATTTCCAGTCACTGTTATTACATGTATATATTAGTTTATTGTGCTGTATGATTAATTGAGTTTATATTATCATTTGCTTCAATTTATATTTTCGTAATCAATATGTCCCATTAACAGTGGGTGTAGACATTCGTATAGTCTCATCATCATTGCATGCATTTCATGTATTCTATAGCTTCACTAGCGATGATCTCTGTGCAATACTGTGCTTCGTCTTTCCCCTGGTTGCAATATCTGTGTATAATTCTCAATGTAAAGTGCCGTGTTTACTATGATTTATCATGCAATGCAATTTGATTTTCATCATTTCTATTCACTATTATTATATCATTTTATTACGCTATATCATTAATTGAGTTTATTTATGTTCATTTGCTTCAATTTATATTTCCGTAATCAATTTGTCCCATTACCAGTGGGTGTAGATTCTCATAATTCTCATAAAGTAGTATCACATTGCATGCATTTCACTATTATAATATCATACTATAGTTTCACATTGCTATGATCTTTGTGCAATACTGTGCTTCGTTTTTTCTTCTTCTTTTGTTTGCCATTCTGAGTATAATTCCTAATGTATTATTACCTAATTTATTATAATTTATCACTTCATACAATATGAATTTTAACATTTCCTTTTATGACAATTATTTTAGTTTATTGTGCCGTATCATTAACTGAGTTTGTATATTCATCTGCCTCATTTTACATTTCCGTATTTATTTGTCTCATCATCATTTCAATGGATGCAGATATTCTTAGTGCCACAATAGTATTTCATCGCATGCATTTTACGTATTTTACATATGTTATTAGTTCACATTATTATGATCCTTGTGCAATACATTGCTTTGAATTCACGTGCCATCATATGATTTCTTCCGATTTGACTCTGCAACAAAAGTCAACGTTTCCCATCTACACTTCCTTTTTATCTGGCAAATTATGATATGAAATACTGACTAATTGTTTTTTGCAAACCGAGTTGTATTGAACACCGTGTTGTAAGAAGCTTTTTAGAAACTTCCATAGACATTACATTGTGATGCTGTCTTTACGATTCGGTGAAAATATTCATTCGAAATTTTGTCCGTGAATTTTCGCGTTTTCCCACACCATCCTCATTTGGCTCCGTATAAAATAAATATTGAATGTTTGTTTTAAAATTTGGAAATGAATAACGGTAATATTCTGCTCCGTACAATGTTAAAATAGATAACGGATTGTTGCTTTTGCATTTTGAAATGATTTACGGTATCAACTGGCCAACGGCGTAGCCAGGATTTGATCTTAGGGGGGGCGGTTAGTCTGCGAGGGAGCGAAGCGACCGAGCCCGAGCGAGCGGAGCGAGCGAGGGGGGGGGGGAGGGTGTGGGAGGGGGGTGTCCCCCCTCCGACGGTAAGAACTTTTTGCATTTTGATGTTGTAAATGGTGCTATTTGATGCATGTTTTTGCGCGTGTTGTCGACGAGAAACAGTCCCACTTGTTTAAAGTAGCAGTATATTTTGATGTAGATTATTATTGAACAATTTGCCTATCAAATGGTACAATTAAAATACACTTCCTGTGTTAATTCTTTTCACTGAATATCATGAACGCGACTGAACCCGAGCGAGCGGAGCGAGAGAAGGGGGAGGGGAGGGTGTGGGAGGGGGGTGTCCCCCCTCCCACGGTAAGAACTTTAAACACACTTCTCAATATCAATTCTTTTCACTGAATATCATGAACGCGACTGAACCCGAGCGAGCGGAGCGAGCGAGGGGCGAGGGGAGGGTGTGGGAGGGGGGTGTCCCCCCTCCCACGGTAAGAACTTTTTGCATTTTGATGTTGTAAATGGTGCAATTTGATGCATGTTTTTGCGCGTTTTGTCGACGAGAAACAGTCCCACTTGTTTAAGGTAGCAGTATATTTTGATGTAGATTATTATTGAACAATTTGCCTATCAAATGGTACAATTTAAATACACTTCTTGTGTTAATTCTTTTCACTGAATATCGTGAACGCGACTGAACCCGAGCGAGCGGAGCGAGCGAAGGGGGAGGGGAGGGTGTGGGAGGGGGGTGTCCCCCCTCCCACGGTGAGAACTTTTTGCATTTTGATGTTGCAAATGGTGCAATTTGATGCATGTTTTTGCTTGTTTTATCGACGTGAAACAGTCCTACTAGTTTAAGGTAGCAGTATATTTTAGTGTAGATTATTATTGAACAATTTGCCTATAAAATGGTATAATTTAAACACACTTCTCGATATTAATTCTTTTCACTGAATATCATGAACGCGACTGAACCCGAGCGAGCGGAGCGAGAGAGGGGGGAGGGGAGGGTGTGGGAGGGGGATGTCCCCCCTCCCACGGTGAGAACTTTTTGCATTTTAATGTTGCAAATGGTGCAATTTGAAGCATGTTTTTGCGTGTTTTAACGAGTTGAAACAGTCCCACTTGTTTAAGGTTGCAGTATATTTTAGTGTAGATTATTATTGAACAATTTGCCTATAAAATGATATATCATTTAAATAATCTTCTTGTATTAATTCTTACACTGAATATCATGAACGCTGTTTGCAGTTCAGCAATCAAACAGAAAAAGCATGCACACGAGGGTGTAGATAGGGGCATATCCCCTCCCACACGAAGGTGATTTTGCGTTTTCAGACCTGAAATTCAGCGATCTGGTGCAAATTTTTGGTGCAATACTTTTTCATCGAAGTGTTAAAATCACGGAATTTAGCTCTTATTCCGAATGTGCACCATCTGTGTGTATGTATAAAGTCTAGTGAGGTAGAGCTTAGGGGAAGGGGGATTCCCCCTCCCGCTCGCGGAGCTTTTGCGTTTTTAGAATTGAAATAAAGCGTCTAAACAGTCTACTTCTGTGCATGGCGGAAGGGGGCGGGCGATCAGGGAGAAGGCTTGGGCGAATGTTATCTCCACCCTTCCCTTCCGATGGAGCTTTTGCCTGAAATTGAGATATCTCGTATACGCATATTTGATGGAATCAACATTTGGGAAATCACCAAAAAAAAAAAAAAAAAAAAAAAATGATGGGGGGGGGGCTGAGGGAGGAAAGGGTAGATTAAAAGGGGAAATTCCCCTTATACATGAGGGAACCTTGAGTTTTCGGAATATAAGTGATAAGTCTTGTGCATTCAGAATTATTCATATTTTGTGTGTGTGCGTAAATCTAAAAAGTGTACTAAGATAGGGAAAGAGGCACAGAGGGGGAGGGTTTGGGAGGGGGATACCCCCTCCCAAGCACGAGAGATTTTGCATATTTTGAATTGAAATTCAACGATCTGGTGCACACTTTGAGTGAAATATTCAAAAAAATATCTTATTTGATGAAAGGTTGCAAAGGAGACCCGCTTCATGTGCATGCATACAGTATACACACATTTTTTTTTTCCGCCTCCCAAATCCCCGGTCCAAATCTTAGGGGGGGCGACCGCCCCCATCGCCCCCCCCCCCCCCCCCCCTGGCTACGCCAGTGCAACTGGCTCAGTTAGATGCTAAAATAAGTAGCGGATGTCTGTTCTTATGTTCGGAAATGAAGGATAGCATTCACCTTCGTAAGATGCCGAGAGGAAAAAAAAATAATGTAATGCTACGCAACTGCTGCCTATTATGTTAACTCCGGTATACGAAAACAAATATTAGAAAGAAAAAGAGGATGGAGACACAAGCAGATGAGACAAGGATAGAATTGAACGACCAGAGATAGCATTTGCCCACTCGAAATAACTACTAGTGTATGTGTACATTGTAGTGTTCAGTGGTTTACATCCTATTTAAAAGATCGAAGACAATACGTTCACTTCAAAGATTCTGATTCTGCTACAACCCTGATAACCACAGGTGTGCCACAAGGGAGTATCCTGGGCCCTTTATTGTTCATCTTATACGTGAATGACCTTGTGAATGCGTCTGATCTTTTTTCGTACATTATAATATGCAGACGACACAACGCTATTTATATCCGATGATAATCTTCAATCACTTGTTGCAAACTCCAATAGAGAATTAGGGAAAATAGCAACCTGGTTTCAGGCAAACAAACTACTCATGAATACCACAAATACCAAATTCATGACATTCAATCCCAAAGGAAGTAAACAGCCACTCTATGCCAACATTGAATTACACGTGAACGGCGTTTCAATCCCTCAGGTTGAATACACCAACTTTCTTGGATTGCTCATTGACAACAGACTAAATTGGGACTCTCATATAACTCACATTTCAAAGAAAATTAGCATGGTAATAGGTACACTGTGTCGTGTGAGGTCTTGTTTGCCAACTACCACCTTATATTCTCTATACAACGCCCTGGTAATACCCCACTTAAATTACTGCAGCCTTATGTGGGGCAGAGCATCTCAGAGCCGATTGCACAAACTTATTATACTTCAAAAAAGAGCTATACGTATATGCACCGGTGCACATTTTAGAGCTCATTGCGAGCCGCTCTTTACGACACTTGGGACTCTCCCTCTTACAAAACTCATATTCTTTAAGACAGGCATATTCATGTACAAGTTCAAAAATGAACTCCTCCCCACAATATTTTCAAACTATTTCGTTCAACAAAACAACAAAATACACCAGACACAATAATGATTACAGACTACCGATATTTCGTACATCCTTTGCTCAAACTCAATCGATAAAATACCACGGCGCCATGTTATGGAACAATCTAGAAAGTTCGCTAAAGTCTCTAAAGCTCCCTACTTTTAAGAAGACATTAAAGATGTCCCTCCTTTGCTATTAAAGATGAATAGGTACATTACCATTGACACAGTATGTAGCTTTACTTTGTTTTTTGTTTTTGTTGTTGCAATGCTGAGTAATTCTTCATGCGAAGTGCCCACTTAATTATGATTTCTCATGCAATGCAATCTGATCTTCATCATTTCCAGTCACTGTTATTACATGTATATATTAGTTTATTGTGCTGTATGATTAATTGAGTTTATATTATCATTTGCTTCAATTTATATTTTCGTAATCAATATGTCCCATTAACAGTGGGTGTAGACATTCGTATAGTCTCATCATCATTGCATGCATTTCATGTATTCTATAGCTTCACTAGCGATGATCTCTGTGCAATACTGTGCTTCGTCTTTCCCCTGGTTGCAATATCTGTGTATAATTCTCAATGTAAAGTGCCGTGTTTACTATGATTTATCATGCAATGCAATTTGATTTTCATCATTTCTATTCACTATTATTATATCATTTTATTACGCTATATCATTAATTGAGTTTATTTATGTTCATTTGCTTCAATTTATATTTCCGTAATCAATTTGTCCCATTACCAGTGGGTGTAGATTCTCATAATTCTCATAAAGTAGTATCACATTGCATGCATTTCACTATTATAATATCATACTATAGTTTCACATTGCTATGATCTTTGTGCAATACTGTGCTTCGTTTTTTCTTCTTCTTTTGTTTGCCATTCTGAGTATAATTCCTAATGTATTATTACCTAATTTATTATAATTTATCACTTCATACAATATGAATTTTAACATTTCCTTTTATGACAATTATTTTAGTTTATTGTGCCGTATCATTAACTGAGTTTGTATATTCATCTGCCTCATTTTACATTTCCGTATTTATTTGTCTCATCATCATTTCAATGGATGCAGATATTCTTAGTGCCACAATAGTATTTCATCGCATGCATTTTACGTATTTTACATATGTTATTAGTTCACATTATTATGATCCTTGTGCAATACATTGCTTTGAATTCACGTGCCATCATATGATTTCTTCCGATTTGACTCTGCAACAAAAGTCAACGTTTCCCATCTACACTTCCTTTTTATCTGGCAAATTATGATATGAAATACTGACTAATTGTTTTTTACATGATAGTAAGCATGCCTTGAAAACTAACATTATATTTCATTTGTATATGTTCGAATAAGTATCTGCTATTAATATTTTGCATGCTATATATATATTGTTCTTTTGTGTTACTGTTCAAAGTTCATTTTAATAATTATCACTAGATGTTAGTGTTGATTAACATTAGTATTGATTATATTTCTATGAAAATCAAAGGAATTATACCACTGACGCTTATAATATATTTCGAATGCTGATTGACTAATTGAATGATTTTTTACTGTTTATTTGGCCTCTGTTTAACTTATCCAATCTGATATTTCACATCTTTTGAGTCAACGTACGTTTCAACCAACATTACTTTTTTGATGCCTCATTTACCCGATATCCATTTTTTTGTATTTGTTGTCGTTGTGAATGTATTTGTATGTATAATGTAAGCATGTATGTTTTTTTTTTATTTTTTTAGTCGCTTTTATGTTGTATATTATTTATGTTTATTATACAGTTGCAATAGGGTGCACCTTACCCGACAAGCGTTTGCTTCTTATAGGTGTCACCCAAATGAATCCTTGTAATATTTTTCCTTGTTTTTATATCCGAAATAAATGTGAATTGAGTGTATTTCACGGCACACCCATCTTGGTATGGCACTAGTACATTGCGCAATCATCACTCGAACAAGCCACTCATGGCGCACTACAGTAACCGACGACTGCTGCGTGCAGCGTTATGATTGGCGCAGCAAGTTGGAAACATCGCCGTAAACGTGAGACAAATACGTTAAATGTTATCCCCGCGTACGATATGCGATACTGTACAGCGCGGTCATATCTTGATGTTTCTCGTTGTAATTCTGTTTCTGTTGCTATACTCATGTACTTTTACTTGCATTACTACGATGCAGATTCGATGTCGGTGGTATTGAATTTGAAGCTCACGGCCGGTCATGTGCCACGGTCTGTTGGCTGCTTCATAGAATCGCTGGTGAATTAATCCCTTTACCGTTAGGTTTTTACAGACAATAGACGGATTAATCCGGGTCACCCTTATTGTTGAAGCACTCTCCGTTTCATTCCGGAATGCCCGGCTTATTTCTAGGCCCAGCTAAGCTGGGCATTCCCAAGCGGCGGCCGGAATATAGAATGCACGCACTCTCGAGTGCATGCCACGGAGATATAGAATGCACCAGGGAGGTGAGACCTCTCACCTCCCTGAATGCACGCATTCTCGAGTGCATGCCACCTCCCTGATGCCACGGAGATATAGAATGCATGCATTCTCGAGTGCATGCCACGGAGATAAGGGGCATTCCGAACGCATTCTGGATTTCCAAGGACCAACTTTACTGTCTGGCGCGCCTTACAGACAGGGTGAATACAGAAGTAAGATAAATCGAAACCCGGGGCCCGTTTCATAAAACTTGTCATCAGTGACAAGTTGTCATAGATGTGACAAGCTACTGAAATCCTTGCATCTGATTGGCTGAGAGCAAATTTGTCATAGAAATGTGGCAGTTGTCACTGATGACAAGTTTTATGAAATGGGCCCCCGGTCAAAACAATTTTACTCCTGTCCTCAGTTTCATCATGGAGCTACCAAAGTCTCTTTGGTAGCTCCATGGTTTCATACAGACCATTGTTGCTCTATTTCTTGTTCCTGTTATTTATTTTATTTTTTGTTAGAAGGACAAACTGTTTCATGCTGGCTGTTTTTGTTTTATTTCATTTTGTTTTGTTTTGCCTTGTCTTGTTTTGCCCCCCCCCCCCCCCCCCCCAATAGGATTAATGGAGCGTATTCGTGACGGGGAGACCGTCATTGTTGCGGAGGGATATGTCTTCGCCTTCGAGCGCCTTGGCTACCTCAAGGCTGGTCCTTTTACCCCCGAGGTCGTGGTCGACCACCCCGATCTCGTCAAGCAGATGTACAGGGACTTCGTCAGGGCCGGAAGCGACGTCGTTCAGGCATTCACGGTGAACATTAAAATCAATCCATTGATTTAATTACCTTGGAAGTTCATCATTCCAAATCTTCATCGTAATGTTATATTCTTTCATTTATTCGCATGTACCAAGGAGTCATTACCGAAACTTACGTGATTTCTGTAGATATGTACAATACCAGGTTCCCGAGATCAATTTTGTTCTATAGAGAAAATGCGTTATGTAGTCTCTGTGTTCTTCTAATTGTTACTAGTTTTTTTTTTTTTTATCTCTCCTCCTCCTCCTCCTCTCCGCCCCACCTTTTAGTATTACGGACATCGCTCCAAGTTGAGGCTTGTCGGCCGGGAGGACGACGTTGAAAAACAAAATCGCTTGGCTCTGAAGATGGCCCGCGAAGTCGCCGACGAGACGGATACGCTCATGGCCGGCGACATCAGCAACACGTGGGTCTACAAGCCCGACGACGAGGAGGCGATAGCGGAGTGTAACGCGATGTTCAAAGTACGCCTCGTATACAGCCACGCGTACTGTCTATGTTCCCTTTTACCCAAAGGTGTAATACGAAGATATCGCGACCCATTCAGATAAGGGTGACGTCACAATGTCCCGAAATTGACACAAATATGACCATACGCATTCGCAATTTTCAATTTCATGGGGCCCGGACTATACCGAACAGAAAGCATTCCTGTAATACCCTAACACGAACCATTGTTTGTAGTCGATATACCCTCTAGTTTTTCACGGATTTTTCGTTTACGTAACAAACGACGACGATGATGAAAATACATGTAACTACGGTAAAAGTGATATGATAAATAACTTTTATAATGATGATAATCATAATGATAATCATTGTTAGTAAATGTGATAACAGTAATAAGGATACTGATTACAAACAAGAAACAAATGATAATAATGCTAATAGCAAATATGACGATGACAACAACCGCACATCATCGTCGTCATCGTCATCATGATCATACTCATCTTTTCTTTTCTTTTTTTCCAGGAGCAAATTGAGTGGGCCGTAGAGGAAGGAGCTGATTTCATCGTCGGAGAAACTTTCGACCATCTTGGCGAAGCTCTTCTCGCCACCAAAGCGATCAAGGAGTATGGGAATGGTTTGTAGAAATATAGGGCCCTAAACTTAAAGAGATGGTATAGTTTTGGTTGAGATGGGGATTCAGGTTTTAACTTTTTGCGAGATAATTAGAAACCACTTATATGAAACATTATAGAGCATCCAATTCTAAGAGGAATTAAAAGTTTATTTAATGAAAATTGGCTTTGAAATGATTGAGACATCCAAAAACAAAGCAACACAAAGTGGTTCTAATAAAAGGTGGGTCCCACTTTTCTTTAGGACCTCTTTGTTTTTTAATATCTCTGCCATTTCTTGCAAAAAGTTAAAACCGGAATTCCCATCTCAACGAAAACTATACCATCTCTTTAAACACACATCAACGTATATTGAGGTAGTTTTCTTCCTGAAGGGCCCTTATCAAATTGGCAACACCGAATTTTACGATTTATTCCATATCAGAAAACATTAGATGTAACAGGTTATATTCACTATAAATCTTCCCCTAATCAGAAAAGTATTTTCGTATTGCTATAGATCTTGTGATGCCAATTTATGGATCAAGTTATCGAGTTTTGGCTGTTAATAAATCTGCAGCCGAATTTGATACAGTGAATTCCCATTGTAATGAAGTCGTCGGTTTCTTTTGTTATATCGAAATTTCGTTATAACCGAGCAGTGAAGGATAGAAAGGTATATAGATGATAATTTTTGGACCTGAATTTTTTACTCAGTTGTCACAAGCATTTCGTAGTTATCGTGTTGATTATAACGGTAGTGCACTGTATGACCGAAACGGGCCTCAAACGAAGGACATTTCTTTAAAGTCTTACATCATACGAAATGCTGACAATAAATAGAACAAATTATGATGAAAAGATACACCAAACCACAGATTTGCCGTCTCTGGTGCCTGATGAGTCAACGGCGTAAATCCATACTGAGGAGTGGGGGGGGGGGGGGGATGGTCACCATCACAACGATTACAAGCCCATAACCGGACCGGCGCAGCCTTTTTTTTGGGGGGGGGGGGGGGGTTGGGGGAGGGGAGAAGCTTTGTGCCCCCCTCCCCCCCCCCCACACACACTTTACAGGGATCGGATGCCCCACTCTTTTGCATGAAATATAAAGTGGGAGAAAAGTGACAGCAACAACATAAAGACTTTTTGTTCTTGTTGCTTTTTTTTTTTTTTTTGCTTGTCAGTCGACTTTCGGCGGAAAATCAGACCTTAAAAGTATGAAAACATTTTTTTTTTTGGAAATATCTGTGAGAGGGAGCGGAACGACCGAACGGGGGAAGGGTGTGTATGGGGGGGGGGGGGGAGGGTATCCCTCTCCCACACGAGGAAGATTTTGCATTTTCAGACCTGAAATTCAGCGATCTGGTGCTCACTTGTGGTGGAAATTTTGTTTTCTTTTCTTTAAAAAAAACAATAAGAAAATTAAATATTCACAATATATTATTGAATGACAAAATCGTGGTATTTCAGCTCTTGCTGTGCGACATCACTGTGAAGGCCTACTAAATAATGGGGCCTATCATCGGCGTAGACAGGATTTGATCTTAGGAGGAGCGGTTATGTAAGGGAACGAATCAAGCGAGGGGGGAGGGTATGGTAGGGGGGTTTCCCCCTCCTACGGTGAAATCTCTTTGCGTTGAAAATTTTGCAGTCCAAAAACTGCCGTTTGTAGCTATATTCTTCGCTTTGGAAATTAAGGGGGCACACCAGGCGCAACTGCTGTCAATCACTGGCAGCAACATCAGGAGAATGGCATAGCGATTAAATGCGAGCGAGAGGAGCGAGCGAGCATGAAAATTTTAACATTTTACGGTCTAAAAACTGCCGCTTGTAGCTTTACTTTTTCGCTTTGGAAATTAAGGGGGGCCGCATAAGGCGCAACTGCTGGCAATTACTGGCAGCAACATCAGGAGAATGGCATAGCATTTAATGCGAGCGAGCTTGAAAATTTTGACATTTTACAGTCCAAAGACTGCCGTTTGTGGCTGTATTTTTTCGCTTTGGAAATTATGGGGGCACACCGGGCGCAACTGCCGGCAATCGGGCAGCAACATCAGAATGGCATAACGATTAAATGCGAGCGAGCGAAGCGAGTGAGCTTGAAAATTTTGATATTTTACAGTCCCACATGTCCTTTGTGGCTGTACTAGTATTTATTCGCTTTGGAAATTAAGGGGGGGGGGGGCGCACCGGGCGAAAACTGCTGGCAATTACTGGCAGCAACATCAGGAGAATGGCATAATGATTAAATGCGAGCGAGCGAAGCGAATGAGCTTGGAATTTTTGACGTTTTCCAGTCCCAAAAACTGTCGTATGTGGCTGTATTTTTTCGCTTTGGAAATTAAGGTGGCGCACCGGGCAAAAACTGTTGGCAATTACTGGCAGCAACATCAGGAGAATGGCATAATGATTAAATGCGAGCGAGCGAAGCGAGCGAGCTTCAAAATTTTGACATTTGACAGTCCAAAAACTGCCGTTTGTAGCTATATTTTTCGCTTTGGAAATTAAGGGGGCGCACCAGGCGAAAACTGCTGGCAATTACTGGCAGCAACATCAGGAGAATGGAATAATAATTAAATACGAGCGAGCGAAGCGAGCGAGCTTCAAAAATTTGACATTTTACAGTCCCCAAACTGCCGTTTGTAGCTATATTTTTCGCTTTGGAAATTAAGGGGGGCGCACCTGCTCACAATCACTGGCAGCAACATCAGGAGAATGGCATAGCGATTAAATGCAGGCGAGCGGAGCGAGCGAGCTTGACAATTTTGACATTTTACAGTCTAAAAACTGCCGTTTGTAGCTATACTTTTTCGCTTTGGAAATTTAGGGGGCACACCTAGTGCAACTGCCGGCACTTACTGGCAGCAACATCAGGAGAATGGCATAGCGGTTAAATGCGAGCGAGCGGAGCGAGCGAGCTTGAAAATTTTGACATTTTACAGTCCAAAGACTGCCGTTTGTGGCTGTATTTTTTCGCTTTGGAAATTAAGGGGGCACACCGGGCGCAACTGCCGGCAGTTACTGGCAGCAACATCAGGAGAATGGCATACTGATTAAATGCTAGCGAGCGAAGCGAGTGAGCTTGAAAATTTTGACATTTTCCAGTCCTAAAAACTGTCGTTTGTAGCTATATTTTCGCTTTGGAAATTAAGGGGGGCGCACCGGGTGAACCTGCTGTCAATCACTGGCAGCAACATCAGGAGAATGGCATAGCGATTAAATGCGAGCGAGCGGAGCGAGCGAGCTTTAAAATTTTAAAATTTTACACTCCCAAAACTGCCGTTTGTAGCTATATTTTTCGCTTTTGTTTGTCCCACTTTTATTTGAGAACCACCCCCCCCCCATCGACGCCTCTATACATATTAGGTTGCTTTTGTTAAGTGAAAGATCTGCTGCACACTCTGATAAATTAGGGAATATACGTCTATGTCAAAAGTGTACAAAGTTTATCCCTTGGCTTGTATAGCGGACCTTTTGCATGTTCATGATTGCAATACAACGATCTGGTGCATAGTTCTGGCGATATTTGGACAATTTTCCATCAAGAAAGTTCGAGATTTGTCCTCATCTCGGGAATTGCTTGGGGGATAAATGATTTGTCTGTCTAAACACTTCCTTTGGGGCGGGGCAAATGCCCCTTTGCCCCCCATAGATTCGACGTCCTTGATCTTCCCTTGGTATGCCCATAGATGTATCCTGACTGAGTCATCAGTCACTATCGTTTCTCAGGAATGATTCAGGAAATGGAGGGGATTCAATTATGGCGATAAAGTTGTTGTTGTTATTGTTTGTTTGTATGTTTTCGTACATATTTTGCAGATGGTCCCCAGTTACTCGCGTCATAGCATGTTTACATGTAGACCTATACTATTTGACGTTGTCAACGCCTGAGCCATACCTTACAGTGTATGTCGATGTTACTTTCTTCGCGAGCGAGCGAAACGAGCGAGCGCTTCAGAAAATACATTTTCCTACAAGATAGAATACTGTTCAGCTCTGTTACCTGTCTGAAGGCCGGCGTACAAACGTCATGCAATATGCCAAAATTGATACGATCACATTTCTGCTTCCTCCATTTTTCCCCCTCAAAATTCAGGGGGGGGGGGGGATGGTTGTACAGGCCATCCCCCCCCCCTCCTCCATTTCAGGGGGGGGGGGGGATATATCCCCCCATCCCCCCGGGATTTACGCCCATGGTTAGAGTTGCTATGGTAACTGCAATTATTGCAAATTATCAAACAGGTCCAAGATGTAAGAAATCTTGTGTGTTCGTGTGTATTTATCTATGTCAATATCACTGGTAATATAATTTCACCTGCGAACATGCAACTTGCCCTTAATATCACATATTTTTGCCATCACCGCAGCATTGTCATCATATTATCCCCGGTTATCACTGCTTTACCTGAAGGACACGATTTGGCTTGAATCGAATTTTGTATAGGTGTACCGGCTGTCATCACAATGGCTAATCACTACAACAAAAAGACGGCCGATGGCAAGTCGTGCACGACGGACGGCGTCGAGTTCAACGAGGCCCTTCGCCGCCTCGTCGCCGCCGGAGCCGACATCGTGGGTTTCAACTGCCAGCGAGGCCCGTCCACCATGATGCCGCTATTGGAGAACGCCGCCAAGGGCGATATTGGGGTAAGAGTTCTTGCAGTCCTAACTTCCACTTCCGTCGAAACTGTGAATCCGCTGTCATTAAAAACGTCATCTTGCCACGGATACTTCTTTAAATCCCGATAAAGATCCCTTCCTCAAAGCGTCTCATGTTCTACAAAATTATTCAAGGTTCACGTGAGTCAATGGGGGATTGCCCGGACAACATATCGAGCAATGACTGTCGTATTATAGGCTTCATGCTTACTTGCAATGACATGGCCTATATAGGCCTATTTAGTCGGTCAACCATTATGTAGGCCTATGTCACCTTTTCACTTTAAGTCCTCAAAGAACACTCGAGTGAGCACGGGGCCATCAAAGATATGCACAATATAACTTTTGGATAATCATGTCAATGTAAACAAAAAATGGGGGAAAAATGACCATAGGCAATGACCTTTGATCTTGTTTGCACAGGCGCCACTTGCTTCCATGCCCGTTCCGTACAGAACCACGGAAGAACACCCGACATTTCTCACAATCACTGACCCACTTACTGGTATGTATCATCCGCTTATCTTCGAAATACCTAAAGCCTGCAAAAGAGGAGAATTTCGGACTGTATAGTACTCGAAGTTTAAGTTGATTCCAACCAAATAACGGAATAAGCTCGTTATTCCGAAGATTGGTTAGTACTCACTTTTTTTTAATACTATCGAACCTTCGGAATAACGAACCTCGTTTCCTTTTTTCCCCAGGTTGACGAACCTTCGGAATAACGAACTATATTTCATTTTCGGACTTACGAACCTCATCTCATTTTCTTTCTCGGGATTAACGAATTTTTGGACTAACTAAACCTCATTTCCGGACTAACGAACATCCAGGTATACGAAATGTTTGTGTTTCAGACTCACGAACCTTCAGAATAACAAACCCTCGGAATAACGCCACAAAATTTAATGTTCAGTTCAACGGACCCTATATTTCACCTTCAGACTAACAAACGTGTAGATACACGGAAGTTGTGCCTGTCGGATTACAGAACCCTCTGAATAATGAACATCTTCCATAATTTCATCTGCTTATTTTTGTCCGTCACCTTCACCATTTTTTTTTATTTTAATTTTAATTTAATTCTATTTATTTTTTTATTTATTTTATTTTTATTTTTATTTTTTTTATTTTTTTTTATTTTATTTTATTTTTTATTTTATTTTTTTTTTTTGGGGGGGGGGGGGGGGTTGTCAACACAAACCAGGATTCGATTATAAGCTAACAAAGTGTAAGCAATCATCAAAACAGATATATCACCGTGTAGATCTAATATTCATGTCCCCCGTGCAGATAGTTGCAATCATGGCCGGCGGAAGGGGGGGGGGGGGGGGGTGGGGGGCTCGCCCTCCCCCCTTCCGCCGGCCATGATTGCAACTATCTGATGGGGACATGAATACCACCATATTTTGCCCCCACCCCCCCCCCCCCCCCCCCCACACACACACACTTTTTTTTCACCCCGGAAGTGCATAAGTGGCACTAGAAAGAAAGAAATAAAAACCTTGAGCGTGGTAAGACTTTGTTTTTGTGCTGAAAACCTTTTTTTTTTATTATTATTATTATTTTGCTTGTCAGCTCATAAAAACCCAGAAGTGCCTCCCCCTCCCCCTTTTGAAAACGTAGACAATGGTAATTTCTTTAGAATAACAACAATTACAACTGCGGAAATGATTATCTCTAAATGCCAGATTTAGAGCGCTTTGAAAGGATAGTGTGAAATTTTAGGATCAAAAATCTCCTTTGGATATTATAATCAATAGCGTGCGGGTAAATCTATTACATCGTTGTGTGTGTGTGTGTGTGTGTGTGTGTGTGTGTGTGCGTTGTTGTTGTTGTTGTTTTTTTTAATTAGGCTTTATTAGAAGGCTGCCAAGGTGAAAATTATATAATTGTTCTGGAATCGTCCGGGGGAATCGTCTACCACTCGGTCTCCGTGTAATAATACTATGATTATGAACTAAACATAATAAGTTTCGAAGGTATTTTTTCCCCACTAAAATAACACACAAAGCATCAGATTAATTTAGGCCCATAAACTTCCAAGAAAGGGAACATGGGATTTTTTTTTTCCACTAACGCTCTTACATGGTCCGAACAGAACCAATGGATTTGCCAAGGCCTAAAGTACAAAAGGTGAAAATCTATTTTCATTCCAGTCAGCGTCAATTTACTGTGAGCTGGGAAACGTGACCAAAAATGTAGATGACAGTTCCAGCACAGTTCCAGAAAAAAACAAAAACAAAACAAAACAAAACAAAAACAGAAACAAAAACAAAACAACAAAAAAAAAACCACTGCACGCACATTTCAGAATGAACATTACTGCATTTCCTTTCTCTCCCCTTCTCTCTTCGACAAAAGGGAAAAAGGCTTTTCCAGCTGATCTCAACTGTCTGCTATGCTCCAGGGGTGACATAGTGAGGTACGCCCAGCAGTGCGCCCAGCTCAAGATCCAGTATGTGGGACTGTGCTGCGGCAACGCTCCTCACTACACCCGAACCCTGGCCGAAGCGTTCGGCCGGGTGACAGAGGCATCCAAATTTTCGCCCGACATGTCCAAGCACGGGATATATGGCACGGACAGCACCAAGCTCAACACGTATTATCTGAACAGGCTGGAACAACTAGACTAGTTGTCTTATACGCTCTTATAAGCTTAAAGGGATAGTATAGTACATGTATTGGTCAGGGGCCGCGGAAGCGGGGGGGCTGGGGGGGCTGCAGCCCCCCCACACTTTTGGTTCGTCAAAAAAAAAAAAAAATCGAAAAAAAAAATCACAACACTCATGAATTTTTTTGGGGGGGGGGGTCTTGACCTCGCCACCACCCCCCCCCCCCCCCGGTCCCGCAGCCCCCCCACACTGAAAAACGTTCCGCGGCCCCTGTTGGTTGAGATGAGGATTCAGCCTGTAAATTTTTGCAAGAAGCTTATAGATACCACTTTATGAAATGTAAAGAGCATTGTGATTCAAAGAGGAATTCAAAGTTCATTTGTTCATTCGATGAAAATCGGTTTGAAATTGGCTGATATATCCAAAAACAAAGTAAAACAAAGCGATCCTATTAAAAGAAAGCTTCCACCTTTCATTGGGATTGCTTTGTTTTGGATATAATCTCAGCCATTTCAAAACCAATTTTCATCAAATAAACTTTGAATTCCTCTAAGAATTATATGCTCTTTCTCATTTCATACGAGGTTTCTCATTATCTTAGAAAAAAAAAATCATCATCAGCGTTGGAAACCTGCACCCCCATCTCAACCGAAACTGTACCATCCCTTTTAATATGCTTATTTTGATGATGTAAAAGCGGTGAGCTGTAGTCGCTGCTACATTGGCCGTTTTTTTATGTACAAACTATGGCAAGTTGTGAGAGGATGACATGCTCACTTCGCGATTTGCATGTTCATATTGACCGTTCAAACAACTGTTTCTTGAAAAATTAGCGAAACTTCACCCGATTTCGGTCAAAATGTCAGTTACCGTTGAACTCGTAATATTTTACTCTTTTTATCAGACTAACTTGTTTTTGGACTGGATTTTCCCTTTAACTGTTTGTTCATTTTTTTTTAATGTATGCTAATTGATATCTGGTTTCTTTCCACTTCCATAATGGCATTGATATTCTGATTGCGTATTTGCATGATATATAATGTATATTGTTTGAGTCACTCTCCTGTTGTATGATACATAGTAGCTAGAAATTTATTGTATGTAATAGTATGTTCCGTGTTTCTCCATAATGTATAAATCCATGTAAACTTGCAGGGTGCATGCCTTTAGATAGCAGTTTTATACAACTGAATAGACCAACCCCGAGGATAATGTCAGGAAAACAAATAAATCAATATATCAATAAATCAGCATTTTGATATCAAAGAAAGAAAAGATTACGCAGTCACCGTTCTTGTTGGACCAAGGTTTCACTCCTCGGCATTTCACTCCTCGGCATTTCATTAGATATACTGTGTAAGTGATCGATGTTTAAGTATTTAACGCTTCTCTTATTGCTTGCTAGACTTGGCTTTCAGCAGGTCAGTGCAACAGATGACACCGTAACGGGTGTGTGTCCCTGTTAAGTTTATTCATTGTAGGGACTATAACGTCCGTCCTCGAAAACGA